>JANJGN010001869.1:2500-102781 GCA_026770705.1 Isurus oxyrinchus | reverse complement strand
ACAGAGAGAGACAGAGAGAGGGAGTGGGGACAGAGACAGTGAGGGACAGTCAGTGAGGGACAGAAAGAGGGATGGGACAGAGACAGTGAGGGACAGACAGGGAGAGACAGAGAGAGGGAGTGGGACAGAGAGAGAGTAAGGGACAGACAGAGAGACAGAGAGAGGGATTGGGACAGAAAGAGTTAGGGACAGACAGTGAGGGACAGAGTGAGGGATGGGACAGAGACAGTGAGGGGACAGTCAGTGAGGGACAGAGAGAGGGAGTGGGACAGAGACAGTGAGGGACAGACAGAGAGACCGAGAGAGGGAGTGGGACAGAGACAGTGAGGGACAGACAGAGAGAGACAGAGAGAGGGAGTGGGGACAGTGACAGTGAGGGACAGACAGGGAGAGACAGAGAGAGGGAGTGGGACAGAGACAGTGAGGGACAGACAGAGAGAGACAGAGAGAGGGGAGTGGGACAGAGACAGTGAGGGGACAGACAGAGAGAGACAGAGAGAGGGAGTGGGACAGAGAGAGAGTGCGGGACAGACAGGGAGAGACAGAGAGAGGGAGTGGGACAGAGAGAGAGTGAGGGACAGACAGAGAGACAGAGAGAGGGATTGGGACAGAGAGAGCGAGGGACAGACAGAGAGAAGGAGAGAGGGAATGCGGACAGAGACAGTGCGGGTCAGTCAGAGCGAGATGGAGAGATTGAGTGGGACAGAGACAGTGAGGCACAGGTAGAGAGAGAGAGAGAGAGAGGTGGGTGGGACAGAGACAGTGAGGGGACAGTCAGAGAGAGACAGAGAGAGGGGAGTGGGACAGAGACAGTGAGGGACAGTCAGAGAGAGACAGAGAGAGGGAGTGGGACAGAGACAGTGAGGGACAGACAGAGAGAGAGGGAGAGAGGGACTAGGAGAGAGAGAGGGAGTGGGACAGAGCCATTACTGGACAGACAAAGAGAGACAGAGAGAGAGAGAGGGACAGACAGTCAGAGACAGAGAGAGAGAGAGAGGGACAGACAGAGAGAGACAGAGAAGTAAATGTGACAGAGAGAGAGAGAGAGAGAGAGGGACAGACAGAGAGAGAGACGGAGTGGGTGAGTGGGTTAGAGACAGTGAGGGACAGACAGAGAGAGAGACAGAGAGAGGGAATGGGACAGAGAGAGTGAGGGACAGACTGAGAGAGACAGAGAGAGTGAGTGGGACAGAGACAGTGAGGGACAGACAGAGAGAGACAGAGAGAGGGAATGGGACAGAGACAGTGAGGGACAGACAGAGAGAGAAAGAGAGAGAGGGAGTTGGACACAGACAGTGAGGGACAGACAGAGAGAGACAGAGAGAGGGGAGTGGGACAAAGACAGTGAGGGACAGACAGAGAGAGACAGAGAGAGGGAGTGGGACAAAGACAGTGAGGGACAGACAGAGAGAGAGACAGAGAGAGGGAGTGGGACAGAGACACTGAGGGACAGATAGAGAGACAGAGAGAGGAAGTGGGACAGAGACAGTGAGGGACAGACAGAGAGAGACAGAGAGAGGGAGTGGGACAGAGACAGTGAGGGACAGACAGAGAGAGACAGAGAGAGTGAGTGGGACACAGACAGTGAGGGACAGACAGAGAGAGACAGAGAGAGGGATTGGGACACAGACAGCGAGGGACAGACAGAGAGACGGAGAGAGGGAGTGGGACAGAGGCAGTGAGGGACAGACAGAGAGAGACAGAGACAGGGATGTGGGACAGAGAGAGTGAGCGACAGACAGAGAGAGAGGGAGAGAAGGACTAGGAGAGAGAGAGGGAGTGGGACAGAGCCAGTGCTGGGCAGACAAAGAGAGACAGAGAGAGAGAGAGAGAGGGACAGACAGAGAGAGACAGAGAAGTAAATGTGACAGAGAGAGAGAGAGACGGAGAGAGGGAGCGGGACAGAGAGAGAGAGAGGGCCAGACAGAGAGAGAGACGGAGAGGGTGAGTGGGACAGAGAGAGAGAGAGACGGAGAGGGTGAGTGGGACAGAGAGAGAGAGAGGGACAGACAGAGAGAGACAGAGAAGTAAATGTGACAGAGAGAGAGAGAGAGAGGGACAGACAGAGAGAGAGATGGAGAGGGTGAGTGGGACAGAGAAAGGCAGTTGGACAGAGACTGTGATGGACAGACAGTGAGAGAGAGAGAGAGAAAGAGAGAGGGACAGACAGAGAGAGACAGGGAGAGACAGAGAAATGGAGTGGGAAAAGAGACAGTGAGGGACAGAGAGAGAGAGAGAGTGAGTGAGACAGAGATAGTGAGGGGATAGACAGAGAGAGACAGAGAGAGGAAGTGGGACAGAGACAGTGAGGGATAGACAGAGAGAGACAGAGAGAGGGAATGGGACAGAGACAGTGAGGGACAGACAGAGAGAGACAGAGAGAGGGAGTGGGGACAGAGACAGTGAGGGACAGACAGAGAGAGATAGAGACATGGAGTGGGACAGAGACAGTGAGGGACAGACAGAGAGAGACCAGAGAGAGGAAGTGGGACAGAGACAGTGAGGGACAGACAGAGAGAGACAGAGAGAGGGAGTGGGACAGAGACAGTGAGGGACAGACAGAGACAGACAGAGAGAGGGAGTGGGACAGAGACAGTGAGGGACAGACAGAGAGAGGGAGTGTGACAGAGACAGTGAGGGACAGACAGTGAGAGACAGAGAGAGGGATGGGACAGAGACAGTGAGAGACATACAGAGAGAGACAGAGAGAGGGAGTGGGACAGAGACAGTGAGGGACAGTCAGTGAGGGACAGAGAGAGGGATGGAACAGAGACAGTGAGGGACAGACAGGGAGAGAAAGAGAGAGGGAGTGGGACAGAGAGAGAGTAAGGGACAGACAGAGAGACAGAGAGAGGGGATTGGGACAGAGAGAGTGAGGGGCAGACAGTGAGGGACAGAGAGAGGGATGTGACAGAGACAGTGAGGGACAGTCAGTGAGAGACAGAGAGAGGGAGTGGGACAGTGACAGTGAGGGACAGACAGGGAGAGACAGAGAGAGGGAGTGGGACAGAGACAGTGAGGGACAGACAGAGAGAGACAGAGAGAGGGAGTGGGACAGAGAGAGTGAGCGACAGACAGAGAGAGACAGAGAGAGGGAGTGGGACAGAGACAGTGCGGGACAGACAGAGAGAGACAGAGAGAGGGAGTGGGACAGAGGACAGTGAGGGACAGACAGAGAGAGACAGAGAGAGGGAGTGGGACAGAGACAGTGAGGGACAGACAGAGAGAGACAGAGAGAGGGATTAGGTCAGAGACAGTGAGGGAGAGACAGAGAGAGACAGAGAGAGGGAGTGGGACAGGACAGTGAGGGACAGACAGAGAGAGACAGAGAGAGGGAGTGGGAGAGAGACAGTGAGGGACAGACAGATTGAGACGGAGAGAGTGAGTGGGACAGTGACAGTGAGGGACAGACAGAGAGAGGGAGTGTGACAGAGACAGTGAGGGACAGACAGTGAGGGACAGGGAGAGGGATGGGACAGAGACAGTGAGAGACAGACAGAGAGAGACAGAGAGAGGGAGTGGGACAGAGACAGTGAGGGACAGTCAGTGAGGGACAGAGAGAGGGATGGGACAGAGACAGTGAGGGACAGACAGGGAGAGACAGAGAGAGGGAGTGGGACAGAGAGAGAGTAAGGGACAGACAGAGAGACAGAGAGAGGGATTGGGACAGAGAGAGTGAGGGACAGACAGTGAGGGACAGAGAGAGGGATGGGACAGAGACAGTGAGGGACAGACAGAGAGAGACAGAGAGAGGGACTGGGACTGAGACAGTGAGGGACAGACAGAGAGAGACAGAGAGAGGGAGTGGGACAGAGAGAGTGAGGGACAGACAGAGAGAGACAGAGAGAGGGAGTGGCACAGAGACAGTGAGGCACAGACGAGAGAGACAGAGAGAGCGAGTGGGACAGAGACAGTGAGGGACAGACAGAGAGACAGAGAGAGGGAGTGGGACAGAGACAGTGAGGGACAGACAGAGAGAGACAGAGAGAGCGAGTGGGACAGAGACAGTGAGGGACAGACAGAAACAGACAGAGAGAGGGAGTGGGTTAGACACAGTGAGAGACAGACAGAGAGAGACAGAGAGATGGAGTGGGACAGAGACAGTGAGGGACAGAGCGAGAGAGACAGAGAGAGGGAGTGGGACAGAGACAGTGAGGGACAGACAGAGGGAGACAGAGAGAGGGAGTGGGACAGAGACAGTGAGGGACAGACAGAGAGAGACAGAGTGAGGGAGTGGGACAGAGACAGTGAGGGACAGACTGAGAGAGCCAGGGAGAGGGATTGGGATAGAGAGAGAGTAAGGGACAGACAGAGAGACAGAGAGGGAGTGGGACATAGAGAATGAGGGACAGACAGAGAGAGACAGAGAGAGGGAGTAGGACAGAGACAGTGAGGGACAGACAGAGAGAGACTGAGAGATGGAGTGGGACAGAGACAGTGAGGGACAGACAGAGAGAGACAGAGAGAGAGAGAGGGACAGACAGAGAGAGACAGAGAAGTAAATGTGACAGAGAGAGAGAGAGGGACAGACAGAGAGAGAGACAGAGAGGGTGAGTGGGTTAGAGACAGTGAGGGACAGACAGAGAGTGACAGAGAGAGAGAGTGGGACTGAGACAGCGAGGGACAGACAGAGAGACAGAGAGAAGGAGTGGGACAGAGACAGTGAGGGACAGGGAGAGAGAGACAGAGAGAGGGAGTGGAGCAGAGACTGTGAGGGACAGACAGAGAGAGACAGAGAGAGGGAGTGGGACAGAGAGAGTGAGGGACAGACAGAGAGAGACAGAGAGAGGGAGTGGGACAGAGAGAGTGAGGGACAGACAGAGAGAGACAGAGAGAGGGAGTGGGACTGAGACAGTGAGGGACAGACAGAGAGTGACAGAGAGAGAGAGTGGGACTGAGACAGCGAGGGACAGACAGAGAGACAGAGAGAAGGAGTGGGACAGAGACAGTGAGGGACAGGGAGAGAGAGACAGAGAGAGTGAGTGGGACAGAGACAGTGAGGGACAGACAGAGAGAGACAGAGAGAGAGAGTGGGACAGAGACAGTGAGGGACGGAGAGAGAGAGAGAGGGAGTGAGTGAGACAGAGAGAGTGAGGGACAGACAGAGAGAGACAGAGAGAGGGAGTGGGACAGAGACAGTGAGGGACAGACAGAGAGAGACAGAGAGAGGGATTGGTACAGAGACAGTGAGGGACAGACTGAGAGAGACAGAGAGAGGTATTGGGATAGAGAGAGAGTTAGGGACAGAAAGAGAGACAGAGAGGGAGTGAGACATAGAGAGTGAGGGACAGACAGAGAGAGACAGAGAGAGGGAGTAGGACAGAGACAGTGAGGGACAGACAGAGATAGACTGAGAGATGGAGTGGGACAGAGACAGTGAGGGACAGACAGAGACAGAGAGAGGGAGTGGGACAGAGAGAGTGAGGGACAGACAAAGAGAGACAGAGAGAGAGAGAGGGACAGACAGAGAGAGACAGAGAAGTAAATGTGACAGAGAGAGAGAGAGGGACAGACAGAGAGAGAGACGGAGAGGGTGAGTGGGTTAGAGACAGTGAGGGACAGACAGAGAGTGACAGAGAGAGAGAGTGGGACTGAGACAGCGAGGGACAGACAGAGAGACAGAGAGAAGGAGTGGGACAGAGACAGTGAGGGACAGGGAGAGAGAGACAGAGAGAGGGAGTGGAGCAGAGACTGTGAGGGACAGACAGAGAGAGACAGAGAGAGGGAGTGGGACAGAGAGAGTGAGGGACAGACAGAGAGAGACAGAGAGAGGGAGTGGGACAGAGAGAGTGAGGGACAGACAGAGAGAGACAGAGAGAGGGAGTGGGACAGAGACAGTGAGGGACAGACAGACAGAGACAGAGAGAGGGAGTGGGACAGAGATAGTGAGGGACAGACAGAGAGACAGAGAGAGAGGTAGTGGGACAGAGACTGTGATGGACAGACAGAGAGAGACAGAGAGAGGGAGTGGGACAGAGAGAGTGAGGGACAGACAGAGAGAGACAGAGAGAGGGAGTGGGACAGAGACTGTGATGGACAGACAGAGAGAGACAGAGAGAGGGAGTGGGACAGAGACAGTGAGGGACAGGGAGAGAGAGACAGAGAGAGTGAGTGGGACAGAGACAGTGAGGGACGGACAGAGAGAGACAGAGAGAGGGAGTGGGACAGAGACAGTGAGGGACAGACAGAGAGAGACAGAGAGAGGGATTGGGACAGAGAGAGCGAGGGACAGACAGAGAGACGGAGAGAGGGAGTGGGACAGAGACAGTGAGGGACAGTCAGAGAGAGAGAGAGGGAGTGGGACAGAGACAGTGAGGGACAGTCAGAGACAGAGAGAGGGAGTGGGACAGAGAAAGAGAGAGGGACAGACAGAGAGAGACAGGGAGAGGGAGTGGGACAGAGACAGTGAGGGACAGACAGAGAGAGACAGAGAGAGGGAGTGGGACAGAGACAGTGAGGGACAGAGAGAGAGAGACAGAGAGAGGGAGTGGGACAGAGACAGTGAGGGACAGAGAGAGAGAGAGAGAGAGTGAGTGAGACAGATACAGTGAGGGACAGATAGAGAGAGACAGAGAGAGGAAGTGGGACAGAGACAGTGAGGGACAGACAGAGAGAGACAGAGAGAGGAAGTGTGACAGAGACAGTGAGGGACAGACAGAGAGAGACAGAGAGAGGGAGTGGGACAGAGACAGTGAGGGACAAACAGAGAGAGACAGAGAGAGGGAGTGGGACAGAGAGAGTGAGGGACAGACAGAGAGAGACAGAGAGAGGGAGTGGGACAGAGACAGTGAGGGACAGACAGAGAGAGACAGAGAGAGGGAGTGGGACAGAGACAGTGAGGGACAGACAGAGAGAGACAGAGAGAGGGAGTTGGACAGAGACTGTGATGGACAGACAGAGAGAGACAGAGAGAGTGAGTGGGACAGAGACAGTGAGGGACAGACAGAGACAGACTGAGAGAGGGAGTGGGACAGAGACAGTGAGGGACAGACAGAGAGAGACAGAGAGAGGGAGTGGGACAGAGACAGTGAGAGACAGACAGAGAGAGACAGAGAGAGGGAGTGGGACAGAGACAGTGAGGGACAGACAGATTGAGACGGAGAGAGGGAGTGGGCCAGTGATAGTGAGAGACAGACAGAGAGAAAGGGAGAGAGGGAGTGGGACAGAGACAGTGAGGGACAGACAGAGAGAGACAGAGAGAGGGATGGGACAGAGACAGTGAGGGACACACAGGGAGAGACAGAGAGAGTGAGTGGGACAGTGACAGTGAGGGACAGACAGAGAGGTGTGTGACAGAGACAGTGAGGGACAGACAGTGAGGGACAGAGAGAGGGATGGGACAGAGACAGTGAGGGACACACAGGGAGAGACAGAGAGAGTTAGTGTAACAGAGACAGTGAGGGACAGACAGAGAGAGACAGAGAGAGGGATTGGGACAGAGAGACCGAGGGTCGGACAGAGAGATAGAGAGAGGGAGTGAGACAGAGACAGTGAGGGACAGACAGGGAGAGACAGAGAGAGGGAGTGGGACAGAGACAGTGAGAGACAGACGGAGAGAGACAGAGAGAGGGAGTGGGACAGTGACAGTGAGGGACAGACAGGGAGAGACAGAGAGAGGGAGTGGGACAGAGACAGTGAGAGACAGACAGAGAGAGACAGAGAGAGGGAGTGGGACAGAGACAGTGAGGGACAGTCAGTGAGGGACAGAGAGAGGGATGGGACAGAGACAGTGAGGGACAGACAGGGAGAGACAGAGAGAGGGAGTGGGACAGAGACAGTGAGGAACAGACAGAGAGAGACAGAGAGAGGGAGTGGGACAGAGACACTGAGGGACAGACAGAGAGAGACAGAGAGAGGGAGTGGGACAGAGACAGTGAGGGACAGACAGAGAGAGACAGAGAGAGGGAGTGGGACAGAGACACTGAGGGACAGATAGAGAGACAGAGAGAGGGAGTGGGACAGAGAGAGCGAGGGTAGGAGACGGAGAGAGGGAATGGGACAGAGACAGTGCGGGACAGTCAGAGCGAGATGGAGAGATGGAGTGGGACAGAGACAGTGAGGCACAGGTAGAGAGAGACAGAGAGAGGGAGTGGGACAGAGAGAGTGAGGGACAGACAGAGAGAGACAGAGAGAGGGAGTGGGACAGAGACAGTGAGGGACAGACAGATAGAGACAGAGAGAGGGGGTGGGACAGAAACAGTGAGAGATAGACAGAGAGAGTCAGAGACAGGGACTGGGACAGAGACAGTGAGCGACAGAGAGAGATGGAGAGAGGGAGTGGGACAGAGACAGTGAGCGACAGACAAAGAGAGACAGAGAGAGGGAGTGGGACAGGACAGTGAGGGACAGATATAGAGAGACAGCGAGAGCGAGTGGGACAGAGACAGTGAGCGACAGTCAGAGAGAGACAGAGAGAGAGAGTGGGACAGAGACAGTGAGGGACAGACAGAAAGAGACAGAGAGAGAGAGAGGGACAGACAGTCAGAGACAGAGAGAGAGAGAGGGACAGACAGAGAGAGAGAGACGGAGAGAGGGAGAGGGACAGACAGAGAGAAACAGAGAAGTAAATGTGACAGAGAGAGAGAGAGGGACAGACAGAGAGAGAGACGGAGAGAGGGAGAGGGACAGACAGAGAGAGACAGAGAAGTAAATGTGACAGAGAGAGAGAGAGAGAGAGAGGGACAGACAGAGAGAGAGACGGAGAGGGTGAGTGGGACAGAGAAAGGCAGTTGGACAGAGACTGTGATGGACAGACAGTGAGAGAGAGAGAGAGAGAGAGGGACAGACAGAGAGAGACAGAGAGATGGAGTGGGACAGAGACAGTGAGGGACAGACAGAGAGAGACAGAGAGAGGGAGTGGGAAAGAGACAGTGAGGGACAGAGAGAGAGAGAGAGTGAGACAGAGACAGTGAGGGACAGATAGAGAGAGACAGAGAGAGGGAGTGTGAGAGAGACAGTGAGGGACAGACAGAGAGAGACAGAGAGAGTGAGTGGGACAGAGACAGTGAGGGACAGACAGAGAGAGACAGAGAGAGGGAGTGGGACAGAGACAGTGAGGGACAGACAGAGACAGAGAGAGGGAGTGGGACAGAGAGAGTGAGGGACAGACAAAGAGAGACAGAGAGAGAGAGAGGGACAGACAGAGAGAGACAGAGAAGTAAATGTGACAGAGAGAGAGAGAGGGACAGACAGAGAGAGAGACGGAGAGGGTGAGTGGGTTAGAGACAGTGAGGGACAGACAGAGAGTGACAGAGAGAGAGAGTGGGACTGAGACAGCGAGGGACAGACAGAGAGACAGAGAGAGGGATTGGTAGAGAGACAGTGAGGGACAGACTCAGAGAGACAGAGAGAGGAATTGGGATAGAGAGAGAGTTAGGGACAGAAAGAGAGACAGAGAGGGAGTGGGACATAGAGAGTGAGGGACAGACAGAGAGAGACAGAGAGAGGGAGTAGGACAGAGACAGTGAGGGACAGACAGAGATAGACTGAGAGATGGAGTGGGACAGAGACAGTGAGGGACAGACAGAGACAGAGAGAGGGAGTGGGACAGAGAGAGTGAGGGACAGACAAAGAGAGACAGAGAGAGAGAGAGGGACAGACAGAGAGAGACAGAGAAGTAAATGTGACAGAGAGAGAGAGAGGGACAGACAGAGAGAGAGACGGAGAGGGTGAGTGGGTTAGAGACAGTGAGGGACAGACAGAGAGTGACAGAGAGAGAGAGTGGGACTGAGACAGCGAGGGACAGACAGAGAGACAGAGAGAAGGAGTGGGACAGAGACAGTGAGGGACAGGGAGAGAGAGACAGAGAGAGGGAGTGGAGCAGAGACTGTGAGGGACAGACAGAGAGACAGAGAGAGGGAGTGGGACAGAGAGAGTGAGGGACAGACAGAGAGAGACAGAGAGAGGGAGTGGGACAGAGAGAGTGAGGGACAGACAGAGAGAGACAGAGAGAGGGAGTGGGACAGAGACAGTGAGGGACAGACAGAGAGAGACAGAGAGAGGGAGTGGGACAGAGACAGTGAGGGACAGACAGAGAGACAGAGAGAAGGAGTGGGACAGAGACAGTGAGGGACAGGGAGAGAGAGACAGAGAGAGTGAGTGGGACAGAGACAGTGAGGGACGGACAGAGAGAGACAGAGAGAGGGAGTGGGACAGAGACAGTGAGGGACAGACAGAGAGAGACAGAGAGAGGGATTGGGACAGAGAGAGCGAGGGACAGACAGAGAGAGACAGAGAGAGGTAGTTGGACATAGACTGTGATGGACAGACAGAGAGAGACAGAGAGAGGGAGTGGGACAGAGACAGTGAGGGACAGACAGAGACAGACTGAGAGAGGGAGTGGGACAGAGACAGTGAGGGACAGACAGAGAGAGACAGAGAGAAATGAGTGGGACAGAGACAGTGAGGGACAGACAGAGAGAGACAGAGAGAGGGAGTGGGACAGAGACAGTGAGGGACAGACAGATTGAGACAGAGAGAGGGAGTGGGCCAGTGAAAGTGAGAGACAGACAGAGAGAAAGGGAGAGAGGGAGTGGGACAGAGACAGTGAGGGACAGACAGAGAGAGAGACAGAGAGAGGGAGTGGGACAGAGACAGTGAGGGACAGACAGAGAGAGACAGAGAGAGGGAGTGGGACAGAGACAGTGAGGGACAGACAGAGAGAGACAGAGAGAGGGAGTGGGACAGAGACAGTGAGGGACAGACAGAGAGAGACAGAGAGAGGGAGTGGGACAGAGACAGTGAGGGACAGACAGATTGAGACGGAGAGAGGGAGTGGGCCAGTGATAGTGAGAGACAGACAGAGAGAAAGGGAGAGAGGGAGTGGGACAGAGACAGTGAGGGACAGACAGAGAGAGACAGAGAGAGGGATTGGGACAGAGACAGTGAGGGACACACAGTGAGAGACAGAGAGAGTGAGTGGGACACTGACAGTGACGGACAGACAGAGAGAGGGAGTGTGACTGAGACAGTGAGGGACAGACAGTGAGGGACAGAGAGAGGGATGGGACAGAGACAGTGAGGGACACACAGGGAGAGACAGAGAGAGTGTGTGGGACAGAGACAGTGAGAGACAGACAGAGAGAGACAGAGAGAGGGATTGGGACAGAGAGACCGAGGGTCGGCCAGAGAGACAGAGAGAGGGAGTGGGACAGAGACACTGAGGGACAGACAGAGAGAGACAGAGAGAGGGATGGGACAGAGACAGTGAGGGACAGTCAGTGAGGGACAGAGAGAGGGAGTGGGACAGAGACAGTGAGAGACAGACAGAGAGAGACAGAGAGAGGGAGTGGGACAGAGACAGTGAGGGACAGACAGAGAGAGACAGTGAGAGGGAGTTGGACAGAGACAGTGAGGGACAGAGAGAGAGAGAGACAGAGAGAGGGAGTGGGACAGAGACAGTGAGGGACAGACAGAGGGAGACAGAGAGAGGGAGTGGGACAGAGACGGTGAGGGACAGACAGAGAGAGGCAGAGAGAGTGAGTGGGACAGGACAGTGAGGGACAGACAGAGAGAGACAGAGAGAGAGAGAGGGACAGACAGAGAGAGACAGAGAAGTAAATGTGACAGAGAGAGAGAGAGGGACAGACAGAGAGAGAGACGGAGAGGGTGAGTGGGTTAGAGACAGTGAGGGACAGACAGAGAGTGACAGAGAGAGAGAGTGGGACTGAGACAGCGAGGGACAGACAGAGAGACAGAGAGAAGGAGTGGGACAGAGACAGTGAGGGACAGGGAGAGAGAGACAGAGAGAGGGAGTGGAGCAGAGACTGTGAGGGACAGACAGAGAGAGACAGAGAGAGGGAGTGGGACAGAGAGAGTGAGGGACAGACAGAGAGAGACAGAGAGAGGGAGTGGGACAGAGAGAGTGAGGGACAGACAGAGAGAGACAGAGAGAGGGAGTGGGACAGAGACAGTGAGGGACAGACAGAGAGTGACAGAGAGAGAGAGTGGGACAGAGAGAGTGAGGGACAGACAGAGAGACAGAGAGAAGGAGTGGGACAGAGACAGTGAGGGACAGGGAGAGAGAGACAGAGAGAGTGAGTGGGACAGAGACAGTGAGGGACGGACAGAGAGAGACAGAGAGAGAGAGTGGGACAGAGACAGTGAGGGACAGACAGAGAGAGACAGAGAGAGGGATTGGGACAGAGAGAGCGAGGGACAGACAGAGAGACGGAGAGAGGGAGTGGGACAGAGACAGTGCGGGACAGACAGAGAGAGAGAGAGGGAGCGGGACAGAGACAGTGAGGGACGGAGAGAGAGAGAGAGGGAGTGAGTGAGACAGAGAGAGTGAGGGACAGACAGAGAGAGACAGAGAGAGGGAGTGGGACAGAGACAGTGAGGGACAGACAGAGAGAGACAGAGAGAGGGATTGGTACAGAGACAGTGAGGGACAGACTCAGAGAGACAGAGAGAGGTATTGGGATAGAGAGAGAGTTAGGGACAGAAAGAGAGACAGAGAGGGAGTGGGACATAGAGAGTGAGGGACAGACAGAGAGAGACAGAGAGAGGGAGTAGGACAGAGACAGTGAGGGACAGACAGAGATAGACTGAGAGATGGAGTGGGACAGAGACAGTGAGGGACAGACAGAGACAGAGAGAGGGAGTGGGACAGAGAGAGTGAGGGACAGACAAAGAGAGACAGAGAGAGAGAGAGGGACAGACAGAGAGAGACAGAGAAGTAAATGTGACAGAGAGAGAGAGAGGGACAGACAGAGAGAGAGACGGAGAGGGTGAGTGGGTTAGAGACAGTGAGGGACAGACAGAGAGTGACAGAGAGAGAGAGTGGGACTGAGACAGCGAGGGACAGACAGAGAGACAGAGAGAGGGATTGGTACAGAGACAGTGAGGGACAGACTCAGAGAGACAGAGAGAGGTATTGGGATAGAGAGAGAGTTAGGGACAGAAAGAGAGACAGAGAGGGAGTGGGACATAGAGAGTGAGGGACAGACAGAGAGAGACAGAGAGAGGGAGTAGGACAGAGACAGTGAGGGACAGACAGAGATAGACTGAGAGATGGAGTGGGACAGAGACAGTGAGGGACAGACAGAGACAGAGAGAGGGAGTGGGACAGAGAGAGTGAAGGACAGACAAAGAGAGACAGAGAGAGAGAGAGGGACAGACAGAGAGAGACAGAGAAGTAAATGTGACAGAGAGAGAGAGAGGGACAGACAGAGAGAGAGACGGAGAGGGTGAGTGGGTTAGAGACAGTGAGGGACAGACAGAGAGTGACAGAGAGAGAGAGTGGGACTGAGACAGCGAGGGACAGACAGAGAGACAGAGAGAAGGAGTGGGACAGAGACAGTGAGGGACAGGGAGAGAGAGACAGAGAGAGGGAGTGGAGCAGAGACTGTGAGGGACAGACAGAGAGACAGAGAGAGGGAGTGGGACAGAGACAGTGAGGGACAGACAGAGAGAGACAGAGAGAGGGAGTGGGACAGAGACAGTGAGGGACAGACAGAGAGACAGAGAGAGGGAGTGGGACAGAGAGAGTGAGGGACAGACAGAGAGAGACAGAGAGAGGGAGTGGGACAGAGAGAGTGAGGGACAGACAGAGAGAGACAGAGAGAGGGAGTGGGACAGAGACAGTGAGGGACAGACAGAGAGAGACAGAGAGAGGGAGTGGGACAGAGACAGTGAGGGACAGACAGAGAGACAGAGAGAAGGAGTGGGACAGAGACAGTGAGGGACAGGGAGAGAGAGACAGAGAGAGTGAGTGGGACAGAGACAGTGAGGGACGGACAGAGAGAGACAGAGAGAGGGAGTGGGACAGAGACAGTGAGGGACAGACAGAGAGAGACAGAGAGAGGGATTGGGACAGAGAGAGCGAGGGACAGACAGAGAGACGGAGAGAGGGAGTGGGACAGAGACAGTGCGGGACAGACAGAGAGAGAGAGAGGGAGTGGGACAGAGACAGTGAGCGACAGACAGAGAAAGAGGGAGAGAGGGAGTGGGACAGAGCCAGTGCTGGATAGACAAAGAGAGAGGGAGAGAGGGAGAGGGACAGACAGAGAGAGACAGAGAAGTAAATGTGACAGAGAGAGAGGGACAGACAGAGAGAGAGACGGAGAGAGGGAGCGGGACAGAGAGAGAGAGAGAGACGGAAAGGGTGAGTGGGACAGAGAAAGGCAGTTGGACAGAGACTGTGCTGGACAGACAGTGAGAGAGAGAGAGAAAGAGAGAGGGACAGACAGAGAGAGACAGAGAGAGGGAGTGTGTTAGTGACAGTGAGGGACAGATAGAGAGAGACAGAGAGAGGAAGTGGGACAGAGACAGTGAGGGACAGACAGAGAGAGACAGAGAGAGGGAGTGGGACAGAGACAGTGCGGGACAGATAGAGAGAGACAGAGAGAGGAAGTGGGACAGAGACAGTGAGGGACAGACAGAGAGAGACAGAGAGAGGGAGTGGGACAGAGACAGTGAGGGACAAACAGAGAGTGACAGAGAGAGGGAGTGGGACAGAGAGAGTGAGGGACAGACAGAGAGAGACAGAGAGAGGGAGTGGGTTAGAGACAGTGAGGGACAGATAGAGAGAGACAGAGAGAGGAAGTGGGACAGAGACAGTGAGGGACAGACAGAGAGAGACAGAGAGAGGGAGTGGGACAGAGACAGTGAGGGACAGACAGAGAGAGACAGAGAGAGGGAGTTGGACAGAGATTGTGATGGACAGACAGATTGAGACGGAGAGAGGGAGTGGGCCAGTGATAGTGAGAGACAGACAGAGAGAAAGGGAGAGAGGGAGTGGGACAGAGACAGTGAGGGACAGACAGAGAGAGACAGAGAGAGGGATGGGACAGAGACAGTGAGGGACACACAGGGAGAGACAGAGAGAGTGAGTGGGACAGTGACAGTGAGGGACAGACAGAGAGAGGGAGTGTGACAGAGACAGTGAGGGACAGACAGTGAGGGACAGAGAGAGGGATGGGACAGAGACAGTGAGGGACACACAGGGAGAGACAGAGAGAGTGAGTGGAAGAGAGACAGTGAGGGACACACAGAGGGAGACAGAGAGAGGGATTGGGACAGAGAGACCGAGGGTCGGACAGAGAGACAGAGAGAGGGAGTGAGACAGAGACAGTGAGGGACAGACAGGGAGAGACAGAGAGAGGGAGTGGGACAGAGACAGTGAGAGACAGACGGAGAGAGACAGAGAGAGGGAGTGGGACAGTGACAGTGAGGGACAGACAGGGAGAGACAGAGAGAGGGAGTGGGACAGAGACAGTGAGAGACAGACAGAGAGAGACAGAGAGAGGGAGTGGGACAGAGACAGTGAGGGACAGTCAGTGAGGGACAGAGAGAGGGATGGGACAGAGACAGTGAGGGACAGACAGGGAGAGACAGAGAGAGGGAGTGGGACAGAGACAGTGAGGGACAGACAGAGAGAGACAGAGAGAGGGAGTGGGACAGAGACACTGAGGGACAGACAGAGAGAGACAGAGAGAGGGAGTGGGACAGAGACAGTGGGGGACAGACAGAGAGAGACAGAGAGAGGAAGTGGGACAGAGACAGTGAGGGACAGACAGAGAGAGACAGAGAGAGGGAGTGGGACAGAGACAGTGAGGGACAGACAGAGAGAGACAGAGAGAGGGAGTTGGACAGAGATTGTGATGGACAGACAGATTGAGACGGAGAGAGGGAGTGGGCCAGTGATAGTGAGAGACAGACAGAGAGAAAGGGAGAGAGGGAGTGGGACAGAGACAGTGAGGGACAGACAGAGAGAGACAGAGAGAGGGATGGGACAGAGACAGTGAGGGACACACAGGGAGAGACAGAGAGAGTGAGTGGGACAGTGACAGTGAGGGACAGACAGAGAGAGGGAGTGTGACAGAGACAGTGAGGGACAGACAGTGAGGGACAGAGAGAGGGATGGGACAGAGACAGTGAGGGACACACAGGGAGAGACAGAGAGAGTGAGTGGAAGAGAGACAGTGAGGGACAGACAGAGGGAGACAGAGAGAGGGATTGGGACAGAGAGACCGAGGGTCGGACAGAGAGACAGAGAGAGGGAGTGAGACAGAGACAGTGAGGGACAGACAGGGAGAGACAGAGAGAGGGAGTGGGACAGAGACAGTGAGAGACAGACGGAGAGAGACAGAGAGAGGGAGTGGGACAGTGACAGTGAGGGACAGACAGGGAGAGACAGAGAGAGGGAGTGGGACAGAGACAGTGAGAGACAGACAGAGAGAGACAGAGAGAGGGAGTGGGACAGAGACAGTGAGGGACAGTCAGTGAGGGACAGAGAGAGGGATGGGACAGAGACAGTGAGGGACAGACAGGGAGAGACAGAGAGAGGGAGTGGGACAGAGACAGTGAGGGACAGACAGAGAGAGACAGAGAGAGGGAGTGGGACAGAGACACTGAGGGACAGACAGAGAGAGACAGAGAGAGGGAGTGGGACAGAGACAGTGGGGGACAGACAGAGAGAGACAGAGAGAGGGAGTGGGACAGAGACACTGAGGGACAGATAGAGAGACAGAGAGAGGGAGTGGGACAGAGAGAGCGAGGGTAGGAGACGGAGAGAGGGAATGGGACAGAGACAGTGCGGAACAGTCAGAGCGAGATGGAGAGATGGAGTGGGACAGAGACAGTGAGGCACAGGTAGAGAGAGACAGAGAGAGGGAGTGGGACAGAGAGAGTGAGGGACAGACAGAGAGAGACAGAGAGAGGGAGTGGGACAGAGAAAGTGAGGGACAGACAGAGAGAGACAGAGAGAGGGGGTGGGACAGAAACAGTGAGAGATAGACAGAGAGAGTCAGAGACAGGGACTGGGACAGAGACAGTGAGCAACAGAGAGAGATGGAGAGAGGGAGTGGGACAGAGACAGTGAGCGACAGACAAAGAGAGACAGAGAGAGGGAGTGGGACAGGACAGTGAGGGACAGATATAGAGAGACAGCGAGAGCGAGTGGGACAGAGACAGTGAGCGACAGTCAGAGAGAGACAGAGAGAGAGAGTGGGACAGAGACAGTGAGGGACAGACAGAGAGAGACAGAGAGAGAGAGAGGGACAGACAGTCAGAGACAGAGAGAGAGAGAGGGACAGACAGAGAGAGAGAGACGGAGAGAGGGAGAGGGACAGACAGAGAGAGACAGAGAAGTAAATGTGACAGAGAGAGAGAGAGGGACAGACAGAGAGAGAGACGGAGAGAGGGAGAGGGACAGACAGAGAGAGACAGAGAAGTAAATGTGACAGAGAGAGAGAGAGAGAGAGAGGGACAGACAGAGAGAGAGACGGAGAGGGTGAGTGGGACAGAGAAAGGCAGTTGGACAGAGACTGTGATGGACAGACAGTGAGAGAGAGAGAGAGAGAGAGAGAGGGACAGACAGAGAGAGACAGAGAGATGGAGTGGGACAGAGACAGTGAGGGACAGACAGAGAGAGACAGAGAGAGGGAGTGGGAAAGAGACAGTGAGGGACAGAGAGAGAGAGAGAGAGTGAGACAGAGACAGTGAGGGACAGATAGAGAGAGACAGAGAGAGGGAGTGTGAGAGAGACAGTGAGGGACAGACAGAGAGAGACAGAGAGAGTGAGTGGGACAGAGACAGTGAGGGACAGACAGAGAGAGACAGAGAGAGGGAGTGGGACAGAGACAGTGAGGGACAGACAGAGACAGACAGAGAGAGGGAGTGGGACAGAGACAGTGAGGGACAGACAGAGAGAGACAGAGAGAGGGAGTGGGACAGAGACAGTGAGGGACAGACAGAGAGAGACAGAGAGAGGGAGTTGGACAGAGACTGTGATGGACAGACAGAGAGAGACAGAGAGAGGGAGTGGGACAGACACAGTGAGGGACAGACAGAGACAGACTGAGAGAGGGAGTGGGACAGAGACAGTGAGGGACAGACAGAGAGAGACAGAGAGAGGGAGTGGGACAGAGACAGTGAGGGACAGACAGAGAGAGACAGAGGGAGGGAGTGGGACAGAGACAGTGAGGGACAGACAGATTGAGACGGAGAGAGGGAGTGGGCCAGTGATAGTGAGAGACAGACAGAGAGAAAGGGAGAGAGGAAGTGGGACAGAGACAGTGAGGGACAGACAGAGAGAGACAGAGAGAGGGAGTGGGACAGAGACAGTGAGGGACAGACAGGGAGAGACAGAGAGAGGGAGTGGGACAGAGACAGTGAGGGACAGACAGAGAGAGACAGAGAGAGGGAGTGGGACAGAGACAGTGAGGGACAGACAGAGAGAGACAGAGAGAGGGAGTGGGACAGAGACAGTGAGGGACAGACAGATTGAGACGGAGAGAGGGAGTGGGCCAGTGATAGTGAGAGACAGACAGAGAGAAAGGGAGAGAGGGAGTGGGACAGAGACAGTGAGGGACAGACAGAGAGAGACAGAGAGAGGGATTGGGACAGAGACAGTGAGGGACACACAGTGAGAGACAGAGAGAGTGAGTGGGACAGTGACAGTGAGGGACAGACAGAGAGAGGGAGTGTGACTGAGACAGTGAGGGACAGACAGTGAGGGACAGAGAGAGGGATGGGACAGAGACAGTGAGGGACACACAGGGAGAGACAGAGAGAGTGTGTGGGACAGAGACAGTGAGGGACAGACAGAGAGAGACAGAGAGAGGGATTGGGACAGACAGACCGAGGGTCGGCCAGAGAGACAGAGAGAGGGAGTGGGACAGAGACACTGAGGGACAGACAGAGAGAGACAGAGAGAGGGATGGGACAGAGACAGTGAGGGACAGTCAGTGAGGGACAGAGAGAGGGAGTGGGACAGAGACAGTGAGAGACAGACAGAGAGAGACAGAGAGAGGGAGTGGGACAGAGACAGTGAGGGACAGACTGAGAGAGACAGAGAGAGGGAGTTGGACAGAGACAGTGAAGGACAGAGAGAGAGAGAGACAGAGAGAGGGAGTGGGACAGAGACAGTGAGGGACAGACAGAGGGAGACAGAGAGAGGGAGTGGGACAGAGACAGTGAGGGACAGACAGAGAGAGGCAGAGAGAGTGAGTGGGACAGGACAGTGAGGGACAGACAGAGAGAGACAGAGAGAGTGAGTGGGACAGGACAGTGAGGGACAGACAGAGAGAGACAGAGAGAGTGAGTGGGACAGTGACAGTGAGGGACAGACAGAGAGACAGAGAGAGGGAGTGGGACAGAGACAGTGAGGGACAGACAGGGAGAGACAGAGAGAGGGAGTGGGACAGAGACAGTGAGGGACAGACAGGGAGAGACAGAGAGAGGGAGTGGGACAGAGACAGTGAGAGACAGACAGAGAGAGACAGAGAGAGGGAGTGGGACAGAGACAGTGAGGGACAGACAGAGAGAGAAAGAGAGAGGGATTGGGACAGAGACAGTGAGGGACAGACAGAGAGAGACAGACACAGGGAGTGGGACAGAGTGAGAGTGAGGGACAGACAGAGAGAGACAGAGACAGGGAGTGGGACAGAGACAGTGAGGGGCAGACAGAGAGAGACAGAGAGAGGGAGTTGGACAGAGAGAGTGAGGGACAGACAGAGAGAGACGGAGAGAGGGAGTGGGACAGAGACAGTGAGGGACAGTCAGAGAGAGACAGAGAGAGGGAGTGGGAGAGAGAGAGGGAGTGGGACAGAGCCAGTGCTGGACAGACAGAGAGAGAGACAGAGATGTAAATGTGACAGAGACAGAGAGAGGGACAGACAGAGAGAGACAGAGATGGAGTTGGACAGAGACTGTGATGGGCAGACAGAGAGAGAGAAAAAGAGAGAGAGAGGGACAGACAGAGAGAGAGACGGAGAGGGTGAGTGGGACAGAGAGAGAGAGAGGGACAGACAGAGAGAGAGAGACGGAGAGGGTGAGTGGGACAGAGAGAGAGAGAGGGACAGACAGAGAGAGAGAGAGGGACAGACAGAGAGAGAGACGGAGAGCGTGAGTGGGACACAGAAAGTGTGACGGACAGACAGAGAGAGACAGAGAAGTAAATGTGACAGAGATAGAGAGAGAGGGACAGACAGAGAGAGAGACGGAGAGGGTGAGTGGGACAGAGAAAGGCAGTTGGACAGAGACTATGATGGACAGACAGTGAGAGAGAGAGAGAAAGAGAGAGGGACAGACAGAGAGAGACAGGGAGAGACAGGGAGAGGGAGTGGGAAAGAGACAGTGACGGCAGGGAGAGAGAGACAGAGAGAGGGAATGGGACAGAGAGTGTGAGGGACAGACAGAGAGAGACAGAGAGAGGGAGTGTGTTAGTGACAGTGAGGGGCACAAGAGAGAGACAGAGAGAGGGAGAGGGACAGAGACAGTGAGGGACAGACAGAGAGAGACAGAGAGAGGGAGTGGCACAGAGACAGTGAGGCTCAGACGAGAGAGACAGAGAGAGCGAGTGGGACAGAGACAGTGAGGGACAGACAGAGACAGACAGAGAGAGGGAGTGGGACAGAGACAGTGAGGGACAGACAGAGAGAGACAGAGAGAGTGAGTGGGACAGAGACAGTGAGGGACAGACAGAGAGAGACAGAGAGAGGGAGTGGGACAGAGACAGTGAGGGACAGACAGATTGAGACGGAGAGAGGGAGTGGGCCAGTGATAGTGAGAGACAGACAGAGAGAAAGGGAGAGAGGGAGTGGGACAGAGACAGTGAGGGACAGACAGAGAGAGACAGAGAGAGGGATTGGGACAGAGACAGTGAGGGACACAGAGGGAGAGACAGAGAGAGTGAGTGGGACAGTGACAGTGAGGGACAGACAGAGAGAGGGAGTGTGACTGAGACTGTGAGGGACAGACAGTGAGGGACAGAGAGAGGGATGGGACAGAGACAGTGAGGGACACACAGGGAGAGACAGAGAGAGTGTGTGGGACAGAGACAGTGAGGGACAGACAGAGAGAGACAGAGAGAGGGATTGGGACAGAGAGACCGAGGGTCGGCCAGAGAGACAGAGAGAGGGAGTGAGACAGAGACACTGAGGGACAGACAGAGAGAGACAGAGAGAGGGATGGGACAGAGACAGTGAGGGACAGTCAGTGTTGGACAGAGAGAGGGAGTGGGACAGAGACAGTGAGAGACAGACAGAGAGAGACAGAGAGAGGGAGTTGGACAGAGACTGTGATGGACAGACAGTGAGAGAGAGAGAGAAAGAGAGAGGGACAGACAGAGAGAGAGAGTGAGTGAGACAGAGACAGTGAGGGACAGAGAGAGAGATAGAGAGAGGGAGTGGGACAGAGACAGTGAGGGACAGAAAGAGAGAGACAGGGAGTGGGAGAGAGACAGAGACAGTGAGGGACAGACAGAGAGAGACAGAGAGAGGGAGTGGGACAGAGACAGTGAGGGACAGACAGAGAGAGACAGAGAGAGGGAGTGGGACAGAGACATTGAGGGACAGACAGAGAGAGACAGAGAGAGGGCGTGGGACAGAAAGGGAGTTGGACAGAGACTGTGATGGACAGACAGAGAGAGACAGAGAGAGGGAGTGGGACAGAGACAGTGAGGGACAGACAGAGACAGACAGAGAGAGGGAGTGGGACAGAGACAGTGAGGGACAGACAGAGAGAGACAGAGAGAGGGAGTGGGACAGAGACAGTGAGGGACAGACAGAGAGAGACAGAGAGAGGGAGTGGGACAGAGACAGTGAGGGACAGACAGAGAGAGACAGAGAGAGGGAGTGGGACAGAGAGAGAGAGAGGGACAGACAGAGAGAGACGGAGAGGGTGAGTGGGACAGAGACAGTGAGGGACAGACAGAGAGAGACAGAGAGAGGGAGTGGGACAGAGAAAGGCAGTTGGACAGAGACTGTGATGGACAGACAGTGAGAGAGAAAGAGAAAGAGAGGGACAGACAGAGAGAGACAGAGAGATGGAGTGGGACAGAGACAGTGAGGGACAGACAGAGAGAGAAAGAGAGAGGGAGTGGGACAGAGACAGTGAGGGACAGACAGAGAGAGACAGAGAGAGGGAGTGGGACAGAGATAGTGATGGACAGACAGAGAGAGACAGAGAGATGGAGTGGGACAGAGACAGTGAGGGACAGACAGAGAGAGACAGAGAGAGGGATGGGACAGAGACAGTGAGGGACAGACAGAGAGAGACAGAGAGAGGGAGTGGGACAGAGACAGTGAGGGACAGTCAGTGAGGGACAGAGAGAGGGAGTGGGACAGAGACAGTGAGAGACAGACAGAGAGAGACAGAGAGAGGGAGTTGGACAGAGACTGTGATGGACAAACAGTGAGAGAGAGAGAGAAAGAGAGAGGGACAGACAGAGAGAGAGAGTGAGTGAGACAGAGACAGTTTGGGACAGAGAGAGAGACAGAGAGAGGGAGTGGGACAGAGACAGTGAGGGACAGACAGAGTGAGACAGAGAGAGGGAGTGGGACAGAGACAGTGAGGGACAGACAGGGAGAGACAGAGAGAGGGATTGGGACAGAGAGAGCGAGGGTAGGACAGAGAGACGGAGAGAGGGAATGGGACAGAGACAGTGCGGGACAGTCAGAGCGAGATGGAGAGATGGAGTGGGACAGAGATAGTGAGGCACAGGTAGAGAGAGAGAGAGAGAGAGTGGGTGGGACAGAGACAGTGAGGGACAGTCAGAGACAGACAGAGAGAGGGAGTGGGAGAGAAACAGTGAGAGATAGACAGAGAGAGATGGAGAGAGGGACTAGGAGAGAGAGAGGGAGTGGGACAGAGCCAGTGCTGGACAGACAAAGAGAGACAGAGATGTAAATGTGACAGAGAGAGAGAGAGGGACAGACAGAGAGAGAGACGGGGAGGGTGAGTGGGACAGAGAAAGGCAGTTGGACAGAGACTGTGATGGACAGACAGTGAGAGAGAGAGAGAAAGAGAGAGGGACAGACAGAGAGAGACAGAGAGAGGGAGTGGGACAGAGACAGTGAGTGACAGACAGAGAAAGAGAGAGTGAGTGAGACAGAGACAGTGAGGGACAGATAGAGAGAGACAGAGAGAGGAAGTGTGACAGAGACAGTGAGGGACAGACAGAGAGAGACAGGGAGAGGGAGTGGGACAGAGACAGTGAGGGACAGACAGAGAGACAGAGAGAGGGAGTGGGACAGAGACAGTGAGGGACAGACAGGGAGAGACAGAGAGAGGGAGTGGGACAGAGAAAGTGAGGGACAGACAGAGACAGACAGAGAGAGGGAGTGGTACAGAGACAGTGAGGGACAGACAGAGAGAGACAGAGAGAGGGAGTGGGACAGAGACAGTGAGGGACAGACAGAGAGAGACAGAGAGAGGGAGTGGGACAGAGACAGTGAGGGACAGACAGAGAGAGACAGAGAGAGGGAGTGGGAGCGAGACAATGAGGGACAGACAGATTGAGACGGAGAGAGTGAGTGGGACAGAGACAGTGAGGGACAGACACGGAGAGACAGAGAGAGGGAGCGGGACAGAGAGAGAGTAAGGGACAGACAGAGAGACAGAGAGAGGGATTGGGACAGAGAGAGTGAGGGACAGACAGTGAGGGACAGAGAGAGGGATGGGACAGTCAGTGAGAGACAGAGAGAGGGAGTGGGACAGTGACAGTGAGGGACAGACGGGGAGAGACAGAGAGAGGGAGTGGGACAGAGACAGTGAGGCACAGTCAGTGAGGGACAGAGAGAGGGATGGGACAGAGAGAGAGTATGGGACAGACAGAGAGACAGAGAGAGGGATTGGGACAGAGAGAGTGAGGGACAGACAGTGAGGGACAGAGAGAGGGATGGGACAGAGACAGTGAGGGACAGTCAGTGAGAGACAGAGAGAGGGAGTGGGACAGTTACAGTGAGGGACAGACAGGTAGAGACAGAGAGAGGGAGTGGGACAGAGAGAGTGAGCGACAGACAGAGAGAGACAGAGAGAGGGAGTGGGACAGAGACAGTGAGGGACAGACAGAGAGAGACAGAGAGAGGGAGTGGGACAGAGACAGTGAGGGACAGACAGAGAGAGACAGAGAGAGGGAGTGTGACAGAGACAGTGAGGGACAGACAGAGTGAGACAGAGAGAGGGAGTGGGACAGAGACAGTGAGGGACAGACAGAGAGAGACAGAGAGAGGGAGTGGGACAGAGACAGTGAGGGACAGACAGAGAGAGACAGAGAGAGGGAATGTGACAGAGACAGTGAGGGACAGACAGAGTGAGACAGAGAGAGGGAGTGGGACAGAGACAGTGAGGGACAGACAGAGAGAGACAGAGAGAGGGAGTGGGACAGAGATTGTGAGGGACAGACAGACAGAGACAGAGAGATGGAGTGGGACAGAGACAGTGAGGGGCAGAGATAGAGGGACAGATAGAGACATTGAGTGGGAGAGTGAGATTGAGGGACAGACAGTGAGGGACAGAGAGAGGGAGTAGGACAGAGACAGTGAGGGACAGACAGAGAGAGGGAGACAGAGGGAGTGGGTTAGGGACAGTGAGGGACAGACAGAGAGAGACAGAGAGAGGGAGTGGGACAGAGACAGTGAGGGACTGACAGTGAGGGACAGAGAGAGGGAGTGGGACAGATACCGTGAGGGACAGACAGAGAGAGACAGAGAAAGGGAGTTGGACAGAGACAGTGAGGGACAGACAGAGAGAGACGGAGAGCTGGAGGGGCACAGAGACAGTGAGGGACAGACAGAGAGAGACAGAGAGAGTGAGTGGGACAGAGACAGTGAGGGACAGACAGAGAGAGACAGAGAGAGGGAGTGGGACAGAGGCAGTGAGGGACAGACAGAGAGAGACAGAGAGAGGGAGTGGGACAGAGACAGTGAGGGACAGACAGAGAGAGACAGAGAGAGGGATTGGGACAGAGACAGTGGGGGACAGACAGAGACAGACAGAGAGAGGGAGTGGGACAGAGACCGTGAGGGACAGACAGAGAGAGACAGAGAGAGTGAGTGGGTTAGAGACAGTGAGGGACAGACAGAGAGAGAGAGAGAGAGTGAGTGGGACAGAGACAGTGAGGGACAGACAGAGAGAGACAGAGAGAGGGATTGGGACAGAGACAGTGAGAGACAGACAGAGAGAGACAGAGAGAGGAAGTGGGACAGAGACAGTGAGGGGCAGACAGAGAGAGAGAGAGAGAGGGAGTGGGACAGAGATAGTGAGAGACAGACAGAGAGAGACAGAGAGAGGGAGTGGGACAGAGACAGTGAGGGACAGACAGAGAGAGACAGAGAGAGGGAGTGGGACAGAGACAGTGAGGGACAGACAGAGAGAGACAGAGAGAGGTAGTGGGACAGAGACAGTGAGGGACAGACAGAGAGAGACAGAGAGAGGGAGTGGGACAGAGACAGTGAGGGAAAGACAGAGATTCAGAGACAGGGAGTGGGACAGAGACAGTGAGGGACAGACAGAGAGAGACAGAGAGAGGGAGTGGGAGAGAGAGAGGGTGTGGGACAGAGCCAGTGCTGGACAGACAGAGAGAGACAGAGAGGGAGTTGGACAGAGACTGTGATGGGCAGACAGAGAGAGAGAAAAAGAAAGAGAGAGGGACAGACAGAGAGAGAGAGACGGAGAGGGTGAGTGGGACAGAGAGAGAGAGAGGGACAGACAGAGAGAGACAGAGAAGTAAATGTGACAGAGAGAGAGAGAGAGGGACAGACAGAGAGAGAGACGGAGAGGGTGAGTGGGACAGAGAAAGGCAGTTGGACAGAGACTGTGATGGACAGACATTGAGAGAGAGAGAGAAAGAGAGAGGGACAGACAGAGAGAGACAGGGAGAGACAGGGAGAGGGAGTGGGACAGAGACAGTGACGGCAGGGAGAGAGAGACAGAGAGAGGGAATGGGACAGAGAGTGTGAGGGACAGACTGAGAGAGACAGAGAGGGAGTGGGACAGAGAAAGGTAGTTGGACAGAGACTGTGATGGACAGACAGTGAGAGAGAAAGAGAAAGAGAGAGGGACAGACAGAGAGGGACAGAGAGAGGGAGTGGGACAGTGACAGTGAGGGACAGACAGAGAGAGACAGAGAGATGGAGTGGGACAGAGACAGTGAGGGACAGACAGACAGAGACAGAGAGATGGAGTGGGACAGAGACAGTGAGGGACAGACAGAGAGAGACAGAGAGAGGGAGTGGGACAGAGACAGTGAGGGACAGACAGAGAGAGACAGAGAGAGGGAGTGGGACAGAGACAGTGAGGGACAGACAGAGAGAGACAGAGAGAGGGAGTGGGACAGAGACAGTGAGGGACAGATTGAGAGAGACAGAGAGAGGGAGTGGGACAGAGACAGTGAGGGACAGACAGAGAGAGACAGAGAGATGGAGTGGGAAAGAGACAGTGAGGGACAGAGAGAGAGAGAGTGAGTGAGACAGAGACAGTGAGGGACAGATAGAGAGAGACAGAGAGAGGAAGTGTGACAGAGACAGTGAGGGACAGACAGAGAGAGACAGAGAGAGGGAGTGGGACAGAGACAGTGAGGGACAGACAGAGAGAGACAGAGAGAGGGATGGGACAGAAAGGGAGTTGGACAGAGACTGTGATGGACAGACAGAGAGCGACACAGAGAGGGAGTGGGACAGAGACAGTGAGGGACAGACAGAGACAGACAGAGAGAGAGAGTGGGACAGAGACAGTGAGGGACAGACAGAGAGAGACAGAGAGAGGGAGTGGGACAGGGACAGTGAGGGACAGACAGAGAGAGACAGAGAGAGGGAGTGGGACAGAGACAGTGAGGGACAGACAGATTGAGACGGAGAGAGTGAGTGGGACAGTGACAGTGAGGGACAGACAGAGAGAGACAGAGAGAGGGATGGGACAGAAAGGGAGTTGGACAGAGACTGTGATGGTCAGACAGAGAGAGACAGAGAGAGGGAGTGGGACAGAGACAGTGAGGGACAGACAGAGAGAGACAGAGAGAGGGAGTGGGACAGAGACAGTGAGGGACAGACAGAGAGACAGAGAGAGGGAGTGGGACAGAGACAGTGAGGGACAGACAGATTGAGACGGAGAGAGTGAGTGGGACAGAGACAGTGAGGGACAGACAGAGAGAGACTGAGAGAGGGAGTGGGACAGAGACAGTGAGGGACAGACAGAGAGAGACAGAGAGAGGGAGTGGGACAGAGACAGTGAGGGACAGACAGCGAGGGACAGAGAGAGGGATGGGACAGCGACAGTGAGAGACAGACAGAGAGAGACAGAGAGAGGGAGTGGGACAGAGACAGTGAGGGACAGTCAGTGAGGGACAGAGAGAGGGATGGGACAGAGACAGTGAGGGACAGACAGGGAGAGACAGAGAGATGGAGCGGGACAGAGAGAGAGTAAGGGACAGACACAGAGACAGAGAGAGGCATTGGGACAGAGAGAGTGAGGGACAGACAGTGAGGGACAGAGAGAGGGAGTGGGACAGTGACAGTGAGGGACAGACAGAGAGAGACAGAGAGATGGAGTGGGACAGAGACAGTGAGGGACAGACAGACAGAGACAGAGAGATGGAGTGGGACAGAGACAGTGAGGGACAGACAGAGAGAGACAGAGAGAGGGAGTGGGACAGAGACAGTGAGGGACAGACAGAGAGAGACAGAGAGAGGGAGTGGGACAGAGACAGTGAGGGACAGACAGAGAGAGACAGAGAGAGGGAGTGGGACAGAGACAGTGAGGGACAGATTGAGAGAGACAGAGAGAGGGAGTGGGACAGAGACAGTGAGGGACAGACAGAGAGAGACAGAGAGATGGAGTGGGAAAGAGACAGTGAGGGACAGAGAGAGAGAGAGTGAGTGAGACAGAGACAGTGAGGGACAGATAGAGAGAGACAGAGAGAGGAAGTGTGACAGAGACAGTGAGGGACAGACAGAGAGAGACAGAGAGAGGGAGTGGGACAGAGACAGTGAGAGACAGACAGAGAGAGACAGAGAGAGGGATGGGACAGAAAGGGAGTTGGACAGAGACTGTGATGGACAGACAGAGAGCGACACAGAGAGGGAGTGGGACAGAGACAGTGAGGGACAGACAGAGACAGACAGAGAGAGAGAGTGGGACAGAGACAGTGAGGGACAGACAGAGAGAGACAGAGAGAGGGAGTGGGACAGGGACAGTGAGGGACAGACAGAGAGAGACAGAGAGAGGGAGTGGGACAGAGACAGTGAGGGACAGACAGATTGAGACGGAGAGAGTGAGTGGGACAGTGACAGTGAGGGACAGACAGAGAGAGACAGAGAGAGGGATGGGACAGAAAGGGAGTTGGACAGAGACTGTGATGGTCAGACAGAGAGAGACAGAGAGAGGGAGTGGGACAGAGACAGTGAGGGACAGACAGAGACAGACAGAGAGAGAGAGTGGGACAGAGACAGTGAGGGACAGACAGAGAGAGACAGAGAGAGGGAGTGGGACAGAGACAGTGAGGGACAGACAGAGAGACAGAGAGAGGGAGTGGGACAGAGACAGTGAGGGACAGACAGATTGAGACGGAGAGAGTGAGTGGGACAGAGACAGTGAGGGACAGACAGAGAGAGACTGAGAGAGGGAGTGGGACAGAGACAGTGAGGGACAGACAGAGAGAGACAGAGAGAGGGAGTGGGACAGAGACAGTGAGGGACAGACAGCGAGGGACAGAGAGAGGGATGGGACAGCGACAGTGAGAGACAGACAGAGAGAGACAGAGAGAGGGAGTGGGACAGAGACAGTGAGGGACAGTCAGTGAGGGACAGAGAGAGGGATGGGACAGAGACAGTGAGGGACAGACAGGGAGAGACAGAGAGATGGAGCGGGACAGAGAGAGAGTAAGGGACAGACACAGAGACAGAGAGAGGCATTGGGACAGAGAGAGTGAGGGACAGACAGTGAGGGACAGAGAGAGGGATGGGACAGAGACAGTGAGGGACAGTCAGTGAGAGACAGAGAGAGGGAGTGGGACAGTGACAGTGAGGGACAGACAGGGAGAGACAGAGAGAGGGAGTGGGACAGAGACAGTGAGGGACAGACAGAGAGAGACAGAGAGAGGGAGTGGGACAGAGACTGTGAGGGACAGACAGAGAGAGAGATAGAGTGAGTGGGACAGAGACAGTGAGAGACAGACAGAGAGAGACAGAGAGAGGGAGTGGGACAGAGACAGTGAGGGGCAGACAGAGAGAGAGAGAGAGTGAGTGGGACAGAGACAGTGAGGGATAGACGGAGAGAGACAGAGAGAGGGAGTGGGACAGAGACAGTGAGAGACAGACAGAGAGAGACAGAGAGAGGGAGTGGGACAGAGAGAGTGAGGGACAGACAGAGAGAGACAGAGAGAGCGAGTGGCACAGAGACAGTGAGGCACAGACGAGAGAGACAGAGAGAGCGAGTGGGACAGATACAGTGAGGGACAGACAGAAACAGACAGAGAGAGGGAGTGGGACAGAGACAGTGAGGGACAGACAGAGAGATACAGAGAGAAGAAGTGGCACCGAGACAGTGAGGGGCAGACAGAGAGAGGGAGAGAGAGTGAGTGGGTAGAGACAGTGAGGGACAGACAGAGCGAGACAGAGAGAGGGAGTGGGTAAGAGACAGTGAGAGACAGACAGAGAGAGACAGAGAGATGGAGTGGGACAGAGACAGTGAGGGACAGAGAGAGAGAGACAGAGAGAGGGAGTGGGACAGAGACAGTGAGGGACAGACAGAGAGAGACAGAGTGAGGGAGTGAGACAGAGACAGTGAGGGACAGACAGAGAGAAACAGAGAGAGGGACTGGGACTGAGACAGTGAGGGACAGACAGAGAGAGACAGAGAGAGGGAGTGGGATAGAGAGAGTGAGGGACAGACAGAGAGAGACAGAGAGAGCGAGTGGCACAGAGACAGTGAGGCACAGACGAGAGAGACAGAGAGAGCGAGTGGGACAGAGACAGTGAGGGACAGACAGAAACAGACAGAGAGAGGGAGTGGGACAGAGACAGTGAGGGACAGACAGAGAGATACAGAGAGAAGAAGTGGCACCGAGACAGTGAGGGGCAGACAGAGAGAGGGAGAGAGAGTGAGTGGGTAGAGACAGTTAGGGACAGACAGAGCGAGACAGAGAGAGGGAGTGGGTTAGAGACAGTGAGAGACAGACAGAGAGAGACAGAGAGATGGAGTGGGACAGAGACAGTGAAGACAGAGAGAGAGAGACAGAGAGAGGGAGTGGGACAGAGACAGTGAGGGACAGACAGAGAGAGACAGAGAGAGGGAGTGGGACAGAGACAGTGAGGGACAGACAGAGAGAGACAGAGTGAGGGAGTGAGACAGAGACAGTGAGGGACAGACAGAGAGAGACAGAGAGATGGAGTGGGACAGAGACAGTGAAGACAGAGAGAGAGAGACAGAGAGAGGGAGTGGGACAGAGACAGTGAGGGACAGACAGAGAGAGACAGAGAGAGGGAGTGGGACAGAGACAGTGAGGGACAGACAGAGAGAGACAGAGTGAGGGAGTGAGACAGAGACAGTGAGGGACAGACAGAGAGAAACAGAGTGAGGGACTGGGACTGAGACAGTGAGGGACAGACAGAGAGAGACAGAGAGAGGGAGTGGGACAGATACAGTGAGGGACAGACAGAGAGAGACAGAGAGAGCCATTGGGACAGAGAGAGAGTTAGGGACAGACAGAGAGAGACAGAGAGAGGGAGTGGGACATAGAGAGTGAGGGACAAACAGAGAGAGACAGAGAGAGTGAGTGGGACATAGAGAGTGAGGGACAAATAGAGAGAGACAGAGAGAGGGAGTGGGACAGAAAAAGTGAGGGACAGAAAGAGAGGGACAGAGAGAGGGAGTGGGACAGAGACAGTGAGTGACAGACAGAGATAGACAGAGAGAGGGAGTGGGACAGAGACAGTGAGGGACAGACAGATTGAGACAGAGTGAGGGAGTGGGACAGAGACAGTGAGGGACAGACAGAGAGTGACAGAGAGAGGGAGTGGGACAGAGACAGTGAGGGACAGACAGAGCGAGACAGAGAGAGGGAGTGGGACAGAGACAGTGAGAGACAGACAGACAGAGACAGAGAGATGGAGTGGGACAGTGACAGTGGGGGACAGACAGAGAGAGGGAGAGAGAGGGAGTGGGACAGAGACAGTGAGGGACAGACAGAGAGATAGAGAGTGAGTGGGTTAGAGAGAGTGAGAGAGAGGGAGTGGGACAGCACAGTGAGGGACAGACAGAGAGAGACAGAGAGAGGGAGTGGGACTGAGACAGCGAGGGACAGACAGAGAGACTGAGAGAAGGAGTGGGACAGAGACAGTGAGGGACAGAGAGAGAGAGACAGAGAGTGTGAGTGGGACAGAGACAGTGAGGGACAGACAGAGAGAGACAGAGAGAGGGATTGGGACAGAGACAGTGAGGGACAGACAGAGAGAGACAGAGAGAGGGATTGGGACAGAGAGAGCGAGGGACAGACAGAGAGACGGAGAGAGGGAGTGGGACAGGTACAGTGCGGGACAGACAGAGAGAGAGAGGGAGTGGGACAGAGACAGTGAGGGACAGACAGAGAGACAGAGAGAGGGATTGGGACAGAGACAGTGAGGGACAGACTGAGAGAGACAGAGAGAGGGAGTGGGACAGAGAGAGTGAGGGACAGACAGAGAGAGACAGAGAGAGGGAGTGGGACAGAGACAGTGAGGGACAGACAGAGAGAGGCAGAGAGAGGGAGTGGGACAGAGACAGTGAGGGACAGACAGAGAGAGACAGAGAGAGGGAGTGGGACAGAGACAGTGAGGGACAGACAGAGAGACAGACGGAGGGATTGGGACAGAGAGAGCGAGCGTAGGACAGAGAGACGGAGAGAAGGTATGGGATAGAGACAGTGCGGGACAGTCAGAGCGAGATGGAGAGATGGAGTGGGACAGAGACAGTGAGGGACAGACTGAGAGAGACAGAGAGGGATTGGGACAGAGACAGTGAGGGACAGACAGAGAGAGAGACGGAGAGGGTGAGTGGGACAGAGACAGTGAGGGACAGAGAGAGAGAGACAGAGAGAGGGAGTGGGACAGAGACAGTGAGGGACAGACAGAGAAAGAGAGAGTGAGTGAGACAGAGACAGTGAGGGACAGATAGAGAGAGACAGAGAGAGGGAGTGGGACAGAGATAGTGAGAGATAGACAGAGAGAGATGGAGAGAGGGACTTGGAGAGAGAGAGGGAGAGAGACAGAGCCAGTGCTGGACAGACAAAGAGAGACAGAGAGAGAGAGACAGAGAGAGACAGAGAAGTAAATGTGACAGAGAGAGAGAGAGGGACAGACAGAGAGAGAGAGACGGAGAGAGGGAGCGGGACAGAGAGAGAGAGAGGGCCAGACAGAGAGAGACAGAGAAGTAAATGTGACAGAGAGAGAGAGAGAGGGACAGACAGAGAGAGAGACGGAGAGGGTGAGTGGGACAGAGAGAGAGAGAGGGACAGACAGAGAGAGACAGAGAAGTAAATGTGACAGAGAGAGAGAGAGAGGGACAGACAGAGAGAGAGACGGAGAGGGTGAGTGGGACAGAGAAAGGCAGTTGGACAGAGACTGTGATGGACAGACAGTGAGAGAGAGAGAGAAAGAGAGAGGGACAGACAGAGAGAGACAGGGAGAGACAGGGAGAGGGAGTGGGACAGAGACAGTGACGGCAGGGAGAGAGAGACAGAGAGAGGGAGTGGGAAAGAGACAGTGAGGGACAGAGAGAGAGAGAGAGTGAGTGAGACAGAGATAGTGATGGACAGATAGAGAGAGACAGAGAGAGGAAGTGGGACAGAGACAGTGAGCGACAGACAGAGAAAGAGAGAGTGAGTGAGACAGAGACAGTGAGGGACAGATAGAGAGAGACAGAGAGAGGGATGCGACAGAGACAGTGAGGGACAGACAGAGAGAGACAGAAAGAGGGAGTGGGACTGAAAGGGAGTTGGACAGAGACTGTGATGGACAGACAGAGAGAGACAGAGAGAGGTTGTGGGACAGAGACAGTGAGGGACAGACAGAGAGAGACAGAGAGAGGGAGTGGGACAGAGACAGTGAGGGACAGACAGAGAGAGACAGAGAGAGGGAGTGGGACAGAGACAGTGAGGGACAGACAGAGAGAGACAGAGAGAGGGAGTGGGACTGAAAGGGAGTTGGACAGAGACTGTGATGGACAGACAGAGAGAGACAGAGAGAGGTTGTGGGACAGAGACAGTGAGGGACAGACAGAGAGAGACAGAGAGAGTGAGTGGGACAGAGACAGTGAGGGACAGACAGAGAGAGACAGAGAGAGGGAGTTGGACAGAGACAGTGAGGGACAGACAGAGAGAGACAGAGAGAGGGAGTGGGACAGAGACAGTGAGGGACAGACAGAGAGAGACAGAGAGAGGGAGTGGGACAGAGACAGTGAGGGACAGACAGATTGAGACGGAGAGAGTGAGTGGGACAGTGACAGTGAGGGACAGACAGAGAGAGGGAGTGTGATAGAGACATTGAGGGACAGACAGTGAGGGACAGAGAGAGTGATGGGACAGAGACAGTGAGGGACAGACAGAGAGAGACAGAGAGAGGGAGTGGGACAGAGACAGTGAGGGACACTCAGTGAGGGACAGAGAGAGAGATTGGGACAGAGACAGTGAGAGACAGACAGAGAGAGACAGAGAGAGGGAGTGGGACAGAGACAGTGAGGGACAGTCAGTGAGGGACAGAGAGAGGGATGGGACAGAGACAGTGAGGGACAGACAGAGAGACAGAGAGAGTGATTGGGACAGAGAGAGAGTAAGTGACAGACAGAGAGACAGAGGGAGGGATTGGGATGTAGAGAGAGTGAGGGACAGACAGTGAGGGACAGAGAGAGGGATGGGACAGAGACAGTGAGGGACAGTCAGTGAGAGACAGAGAGAGGGAGTGGGACAGTGACAGTGAGGGACAGACAGGGAGAGACAGAGAGAGGGAGTGGGACAGAGACAGTGAGGGACAGACAGAGAGAGACAGAGAGAGGGAGTGGGACAGAGAGCGAGTGAGGGACAGACAGGGAGAGACAGAGAGAGGGAGTGGGACAGAGACAGTGAGGGACAGACAGAGAGAGAAAGAGACAGGGAGTGGGACAGAGACAGTGAGGGACAGACAGAGAGAGACAGAGAGAGGGAGTGGGACAGAGACAGTGAGGGACAGACAGATTGAGACAGAGTGAGGGAGTGGGACAGAGACAGTGAGGGAGAGACAGAGAGTGACAGAGAGAGGGAGTGGGACAGAGACAGTGAGGGACAGACAGAGCGAGACAGAGAGAGGGAGTGGGACAGAGACAGTGAGAGACAGACAGAGAGAGAGATAGAGTGAGTGGGACAGAGACAGTGAGAGACAGACAGAGAGAGACAGAGAGAGGGAGTGGGACAGAGACAGTGAGGGGCAGACAGAGAGAGAGAGAGAGTGAGTGGGACAGAGACAGTGAGGGATAGACGGAGAGAGACAGAGAGAGGGAGTGGGACAGAGACAGTGAGAGACAGACAGAGAGAGACAGAGAGAGGGAGTGGGATAGAGAGAGTGAGGGACAGACAGAGAGAGACAGAGAGAGGGAGTTGGACAGAGACTGTGATGGACAGACAGTGAGAGAGAGAGAGAAAGAGAGAGGGACAGACAGAGAGAGAGAGTGAGTGAGACAGAGACAGTGAGGGACAGAGAGAGAGATAGAGAGAGGGAGTGGGACAGAGACAGTGAGGGACAGAAAGAGAGAGACAGGGAGTGGGAGAGAGACAGAGACAGTGAGGGACAGACAGAGAGAGACAGAGAGAGGGAGTGGGACAGAGACAGTGAGGGACAGACAGAGAGAGACAGAGAGAGGGAGTGGGACAGAGACATTGAGGGACAGACAGAGAGAGACAGAGAGAGGGCGTGGGACAGAAAGGGAGTTGGACAGAGACTGTGATGGACAGACAGAGAGAGACAGAGAGAGGGAGTGGGACAGAGACAGTGAGGGACAGACAGAGAGAGACAGAGAGAGGGACTGCGACAGAGACAGTGAGGGACAGACAGAGAGAGACAGAGAGAGGGAGTGGGACAGAGACAGTGAGGGACAGACAGAGAGAGACAGAGAGAGGGAGTGGGACAGAGAGAGAGAGAGGGACAGACAGAGAGAGACGGAGAGGGTGAGTGGGACAGAGACAGTGAGGGACAGACAGAGAGAGACAGAGAGAGGGAGTGGGACAGAGAAAGGCAGTTGGACAGAGACTGTGATGGACAGACAGTGAGAGAGAAAGAGAAAGAGAGGGACAGACAGAGAGGGACAGAGAGATGGAGTGGGACAGAGACAGTGAGGGACAGACAGAGAGAGACAGAGAGAGGGAGTGGGACAGAGATAGTGATGGACAGACAGAGAGAGACAGAGAGATGGAGTGGGACAGAGACAGTGAGGGACAGACAGAGAGAGACAGAGAGAGGGATGGGACAGAGACAGTGAGGGACAGACAGAGAGAGACAGAGAGAGGGAGTGGGACAGAGACAGTGAGGGACAGTCAGTGAGGGACAGAGAGAGGGAGTGGGACAGAGACAGTGAGAGACAGACAGAGAGAGACAGAGAGAGGGAGTTGGACAGAGACTGTGATGGACAGACAGTGAGAGAGAGAGAGAAAGAGAGAGGGACAGACAGAGAGAGAGAGTGAGTGAGACAGAGACAGTTTGGGACAGAGAGAGAGACAGAGAGAGGGAGTGGGACAGAGACAGTGAGGGACAGACAGTGTGAGACAGAGAGAGGGATTGGGACAGAGAGAGCGAGGGTAGGACAGAGAGACGGAGAGAGGGAATGGGACAGAGACAGTGCGGGACAGTCAGAGCGAGATGGAGAGATGGAGTGGGACAGAGATAGTGAGGCACAGGTAGAGAGAGAGAGAGAGAGAGTGGGTGGGACAGAGACAGTGAGGGACAGTCAGAGACAGACAGAGAGAGGGAGTGGGAGAGAAACAGTGAGAGATAGACAGAGAGAGATGGAGAGAGGGACTAGGAGAGAGAGAGGGAGTGGGACAGAGCCAGTGCTGGACAGACAAAGAGAGACAGAGATGTAAATGTGACAGAGAGAGAGAGAGGGACAGACAGAGAGAGAGACGGAGAGGGTGAGTGGGACAGAGAAAGGCAGTTGGACAGAGACTGTGATGGACAGACAGTGAGAGAGAGAGAGAAAGAGAGAGGGACAGACAGAGAGAGACAGAGAGAGGGAGTGGGACAGAGACAGTGAGTGACAGACAGAGAAAGAGAGAGTGAGTGAGACAGAGACAGTGAGGGACAGATAGAGAGAGACAGAGAGAGGAAGTGTGACAGAGACAGTGAGGGACAGACAGAGAGAGACAGGGAGAGGGAGTGGGACAGAGACAGTGAGGGACAGACAGAGAGAGACAGAGAGAGGGAGTGGGACAGAGAAAGTGAGGGACAGACAGAGACAGACAGAGAGAGGGAGTGGTACAGAGACAGTGAGGGACAGACAGAGAGAGACAGAGAGAGGGAGTGGGACAGAGACAGTGAGGGACAGACAGAGAGAGACAGAGAGAGGGAGTGGGACAGAGACAGTGAGGGACAGACAGAGAGAGACAGAGAGAGGGAGTGGGAGAGAGACAGTGAGGGACAGACAGATTGAGACGGAGAGAGTGAGTGGGACAGAGACAGTGAGGGACAGACACGGAGAGACAGAGAGAGGGAGCGGGACAGAGAGAGAGTAAGGGACAGACAGAGAGACAGAGAGAGGGATTGGGACAGAGAGAGTGAGGGACAGACAGTGAGGGACAGAGAGAGGGATGGGACAGTCAGTGAGAGACAGAGAGAGGGAGTGGGACAGTGACAGTGAGGGACAGACGGGGAGAGACAGAGAGAGGGAGTGGGACAGAGACAGTGAGGCACAGTCAGTGAGGGACAGAGAGAGGGATGGGACAGAGAGAGAGTATGGGACAGACAGAGAGACAGAGAGAGGGATTGGGACAGAGAGAGTGAGCGACAGACAGAGAGAGACAGAGAGAGGGATGGGACAGAAAGGGAGTTGGACAGAGACTGTGATGGACAGACAGAGAGCGACACAGAGAGGGAGTGGGACAGAGACAGTGAGGGACAGACAGAGACAGACAGAGAGAGAGAGTGGGACAGAGACAGTGAGGGACAGACAGAGAGAGACAGAGAGAGGGAGTGGGACAGGGACAGTGAGGGACAGACAGAGAGAGACAGAGAGAGGGAGTGGGACAGAGACAGTGAGGGACAGACAGATTGAGACGGAGAGAGTGAGTGGGACAGTGACAGTGAGGGACAGACAGAGAGAGACAGAGAGAGGGATGGGACAGAAAGGGAGTTGGACAGAGACTGTGATGGTCAGACAGAGAGAGACAAAGAGAGGGAGTGGGACAGAGACAGTGAGGGACAGACAGAGACAGACAGAGAGAGAGAGTGGGACAGAGACAGTGAGGGACAGACAGAGAGAGACAGAGAGAGGGAGTGGGACAGAGACAGTGAGGGACAGACAGAGAGACAGAGAGAGGGAGTGGGACAGAGACAGTGAGGGACAGACAGATTGAGACGGAGAGAGTGAGTGGGACAGAGACAGTGAGGGACAGACAGAGAGAGACTGAGAGAGGGAGTGGGACAGAGACAGTGAGGGACAGACAGAGAGAGACAGAGAGAGGGAGTGGGACAGAGACAGTGAGGGACAGACAGCGAGGGACAGAGAGAGGGATGGGACAGCGACAGTGAGAGACAGACAGAGAGAGACAGAGAGAGGGAGTGGGACAGAGACAGTGAGGGACAGTCAGTGAGGGACAGAGAGAGGGATGGGACAGAGACAGTGAGGGACAGACAGGGAGAGACAGAGAGATGGAGCGGGACAGAGAGAGAGTAAGGGACAGACACAGAGACAGAGAGAGGCATTGGGACAGAGAGAGTGAGGGACAGACAGTGAGGGACAGAGAGAGGGATGGGACAGAGACAGTGAGGGACAGTCAGTGAGAGACAGAGAGAGGGAGTGGGACAGTGACAGTGAGGGACAGACAGGGAGAGACAGAGAGAGGGAGTGGGACAGAGACAGTGAGGGACAGACAGAGAGAGACAGAGAGAGGGAGTGGGACAGAGACTGTGAGGGACAGACAGAGAGAGAGATAGAGTGAGTGGGACAGAGACAGTGAGAGACAGACAGAGAGAGACAGAGAGAGGGAGTGGGACAGAGACAGTGAGGGGCAGACAGAGAGAGAGAGAGAGTGAGTGGGACAGAGACAGTGAGGGATAGACGGAGAGAGACAGAGAGAGGGAGTGGGACAGAGACAGTGAGAGACAGACAGAGAGAGACAGAGAGAGGGAGTGGGACAGAGAGAGTGAGGGACAGACAGAGAGAGACAGAGAGAGCGAGTGGCACAGAGACAGTGAGGCACAGACGAGAGAGACAGAGAGAGCGAGTGGGACAGATACAGTGAGGGACAGACAGAAACAGACAGAGAGAGGGAGTGGGACAGAGACAGTGAGGGACAGACAGAGAGATACAGAGAGAAGAAGTGGCACCGAGACAGTGAGGGGCAGACAGAGAGAGGGAGAGAGAGTGAGTGGGTAGAGACAGTGAGGGACAGACAGAGCGAGACAGAGAGAGGGAGTGGGTAAGAGACAGTGAGAGACAGACAGAGAGAGACAGAGAGATGGAGTGGGACAGAGACAGTGAGGGACAGAGAGAGAGAGACAGAGAGAGGGAGTGGGACAGAGACAGTGAGGGACAGACAGAGAGAGACAGAGTGAGGGAGTGAGACAGAGACAGTGAGGGACAGACAGAGAGAAACAGAGAGAGGGACTGGGACTGAGACAGTGAGGGACAGACAGAGAGAGACAGAGAGAGGGAGTGGGATAGAGAGAGTGAGGGACAGACAGAGAGAGACAGAGAGAGCGAGTGGCACAGAGACAGTGAGGCACAGACGAGAGAGACAGAGAGAGCGAGTGGGACAGAGACAGTGAGGGACAGACAGAAACAGACAGAGAGAGGGAGTGGGACAGAGACAGTGAGGGACAGACAGAGAGATACAGAGAGAAGAAGTGGCACCGAGACAGTGAGGGGCAGACAGAGAGAGGGAGAGAGAGTGAGTGGGTAGAGACAGTTAGGGACAGACAGAGCGAGACAGAGAGAGGGAGTGGGTTAGAGACAGTGAGAGACAGACAGAGAGAGACAGAGAGATGGAGTGGGACAGAGACAGTGAAGACAGAGAGAGAGAGACAGAGAGAGGGAGTGGGACAGAGACAGTGAGGGACAGACAGAGAGAGACAGAGAGAGGGACTGGGACAGAGACAGTGAGGGACAGACAGAGAGAGACAGAGTGAGGGAGTGAGACAGAGACAGTGAGGGACAGACAGAGAGAGACAGAGAGATGGAGTGGGACAGAGACAGTGAAGACAGAGAGAGAGAGACAGAGAGAGGGAGTGGGACAGAGACAGTGAGGGACAGACAGAGAGAGACAGAGAGAGGGAGTGGGACAGAGACAGTGAGGGACAGACAGAGAGAGACAGAGTGAGGGAGTGAGACAGAGACAGTGAGGGACAGACAGAGAGAAACAGAGTGAGGGACTGGGACTGAGACAGTGAGGGACAGACAGAGAGAGACAGAGAGAGGGAGTGGGACAGATACAGTGAGGGACAGACAGAGAGAGACAGAGAGAGCCATTGGGACAGAGAGAGAGTTAGGGACAGACAGAGAGAGACAGAGAGAGGGAGTGGGACATAGAGAGTGAGGGACAAACAGAGAGAGACAGAGAGAGTGAGTGGGACATAGAGAGTGAGGGACAAATAGAGAGAGACAGAGAGAGGGAGTGGGACAGAAAAAGTGAGGGACAGAAAGAGAGGGACAGAGAGAGGGAGTGGGACAGAGACAGTGAGTGACAGACAGAGATAGACAGAGAGAGGGAGTGGGACAGAGACAGTGAGGGACAGACAGATTGAGACAGAGTGAGGGAGTGGGACAGAGACAGTGAGGGACAGACAGAGAGTGACAGAGAGAGGGAGTGGGACAGAGACAGTGAGGGACAGACAGAGCGAGACAGAGAGAGGGAGTGGGACAGAGACAGTGAGAGACAGACAGACAGAGACAGAGAGATGGAGTGGGACAGTGACAGTGGGGGACAGACAGAGAGAGGGAGAGAGAGGGAGTGGGACAGAGACAGTGAGGGACAGACAGAGAGATAGAGAGTGAGTGGGTTAGAGAGAGTGAGAGAGAGGGAGTGGGACAGCACAGTGAGGGACAGACAGAGAGAGACAGAGAGAGGGAGTGGGACTGAGACAGCGAGGGACAGACAGAGAGACTGAGAGAAGGAGTGGGACAGAGACAGTGAGGGACAGAGAGAGAGAGACAGAGAGTGTGAGTGGGACAGAGACAGTGAGGGACAGACAGAGAGAGACAGAGAGAGGGATTGGGACAGAGACAGTGAGGGACAGACAGAGAGAGACAGAGAGAGGGATTGGGACAGAGAGAGCGAGGGACAGACAGAGAGACGGAGAGAGGGAGTGGGACAGGTACAGTGCGGGACAGACAGAGAGAGAGAGGGAGTGGGACAGAGACAGTGAGGGACAGACAGAGAGACAGAGAGAGGGATTGGGACAGAGACAGTGAGGGACAGACTGAGAGAGACAGAGAGAGGGAGTGGGACAGAGAGAGTGAGGGACAGACAGAGAGAGACAGAGAGAGGGAGTGGGACAGAGACAGTGAGGGACAGACAGAGAGAGGCAGAGAGAGGGAGTGGGACAGAGACAGTGAGGGACAGACAGAGAGAGACAGAGAGAGGGAGTGGGACAGAGACAGTGAGGGACAGACAGAGAGACAGACGGAGGGATTGGGACAGAGAGAGCGAGCGTAGGACAGAGAGACGGAGAGAAGGTATGGGATAGAGACAGTGCGGGACAGTCAGAGCGAGATGGAGAGATGGAGTGGGACAGAGACAGTGAGAGACAGACAGAGAGAGACAGAGAGAGGGAGTGGGACAGAGACAGTGAGGGACAGTCAGTGAGGGACAGAGAGAGGGATGGGACAGAGACAGTGAGGGACAGACAGAGAGACAGAGAGAGTGATTGGGACAGAGAGAGAGTAAGTGACAGACAGAGAGACAGAGGGAGGGATTGGGATGTAGAGAGAGTGAGGGACAGACAGTGAGGGACAGAGAGAGGGATGGGACAGAGACAGTGAGGGACAGTCAGTGAGAGACAGAGAGAGGGAGTGGGACAGTGACAGTGAGGGACAGACAGGGAGAGACAGAGAGAGGGAGTGGGACAGAGACAGTGAGGGACAGACAGAGAGAGACAGAGAGAGGGAGTGGGACAGAGAGCGAGTGAGGGACAGACAGGGAGAGACAGAGAGAGGGAGTGGGACAGAGACAGTGAGGGACAGACAGAGAGAGAAAGAGACAGGGAGTGGGACAGAGACAGTGAGGGACAGACAGAGAGAGACAGAGAGAGGGAGTGGGACAGAGACAGTGAGGGACAGACAGATTGAGACAGAGTGAGGGAGTGGGACAGAGACAGTGAGGGAGAGACAGAGAGTGACAGAGAGAGGGAGTGGGACAGAGACAGTGAGGGACAGACAGAGCGAGACAGAGAGAGGGAGTGGGACAGAGACAGTGAGAGACAGACAGAGAGAGAGATAGAGTGAGTGGGACAGAGACAGTGAGAGACAGACAGAGAGAGACAGAGAGAGGGAGTGGGACAGAGACAGTGAGGGGCAGACAGAGAGAGAGAGAGAGTGAGTGGGACAGAGACAGTGAGGGATAGACGGAGAGAGACAGAGAGAGGGAGTGGGACAGAGACAGTGAGAGACAGACAGAGAGAGACAGAGAGAGGGAGTGGGATAGAGAGAGTGAGGGACAGACAGAGAGAGACAGAGAGAGCGAGTGGCACAGAGACAGTGAGGCACAGACGAGAGAGACAGAGGGAGCGAGTGGGACAGATACAGTGAGGGACAGACAGAAACAGACAGAGAGAGGGAGTGGGACAGAGACAGTGAGGGACAGACAGAGAGATACAGAGAGAAGAAGTGGCACCGAGACAGTGAGGGGCAGACAGAGAGAGGGAGAGAGAGTGAGTGGGTAGAGACAGTGAGGGACAGACAGAGCGAGACAGAGAGAGGGAGTGGGTTAGAGACAGTGAGAGACAGACAGAGAGAGACAGAGAGATGGAGTGGGACAGAGACAGTGAGGGACAGAGAGAGAGAGACAGAGAGAGGGAGTGGGACAGAGACAGTGAGGGACAGACAGAGAGAGACAGAGTGAGGGAGTGAGACAGAGACAGTGAGGGACAGACAGAGAGAAACAGAGAGAGGGACTGGGACTGAGACAGTGAGGGACAGACAGAGAGAGACAGAGAGAGGGAGTGGGACAGAGAGAGTGAGGGACAGACAGAGAGAGACAGAGAGAGCGAGTGGCACAGAGACAGTGAGGCACAGACGAGAGAGACAGAGAGAGCGAGTGGGACAGAGACAGTGAGGGACAGACAGAAACAGACATAGAGAGGGAGTGGGACAGAGACAGTGAGGGACAGACAGAGAGATACAGAGAGAAGAAGTGGCACCGAGACAGTGAGGGGCAGACAGAGAGAGGGAGAGAGAGTGAGTGGGTAGAGACAGTGAGGGACAGACAGAGCGAGACAGAGAGAGGGAGTGGGTTAGAGACAGTGAGAGACAGACAGAGAGAGACAGAGAGATGGAGTGGGACAGAGACAGTGAGGGACAGAGAGAGAGAGACAGAGAGAGGGAGTGGGACAGAGACAGTGAGGGACAGACAGAGAGAGACAGAGTGAGGGAGTGAGACAGAGACAGTGAGGGACAGACAGAGAGAAACAGAGTGAGGGACTGGGACTGAGACAGTGAGGGACAGACAGAGAGAGACAGAGAGAGGGAGTGGGACAGATACAGTGAGGGACAGACAGAGAGAGACAGAGAGAGCCATTGGGACAGAGAGAGAGTTAGGGACAGACAGAGAGAGACAGAGAGAGGGAGTGGGACATAGAGAGTGAGGGACAAACAGAGAGAGACAGAGAGAGTGAGTGGGACATAGAGAGTGAGGGACAAACAGAGAGAGACAGAGAGAGGGAGTGGGACAGAAAAAGTGAGGACAGACAGAGAGGGACAGAGAGAGGGAGTGGGACAGAGACAGTGAGTGACAGACAGAGATAGACAGAGAGAGGGAGTGGGACAGAGACAGTGAGGGACAGACAGATTGAGACAGAGTGAGGGAGTGGGACAGAGACAGTGAGGGACAGACAGAGAGTGACAGAGAGAGGGAGTGGGACAGAGACAGTGAGGGACAGACAGAGCGAGACAGAGAGAGGGAGTGGGACAGAGACAGTGAGAGACAGACAGACAGAGACAGAGAGATGGAGTGGGACAGTGACAGTGGGGGACAGACAGAGAGAGGGAGAGAGAGGGAGTGGGACAGAGACAGTGAGGGACAGACAGAGAGATAGAGAGTGAGTGGGTTAGAGAGAGTGAGAGAGAGGGAGTGGGACAGCACAGTGAGGGACAGACAGAGAGAGACAGAGAGAGGGAGTGGGACTGAGACAGCGAGGGACAGACAGAGAGACAGAGAGAAGGAGTGGGACAGAGACAGTGAGGGACAGAGAGAGAGAGACAGAGAGTGTGAGTGGGACAGAGACAGTGAGGGACAGACAGAGAGAGACAGAGAGAGGGAGTGGGTCAGAGACGGTGAGGGACAGACAGAGAGAGACAGAGAGAGGGAGTGGGACAGAGACAGTGAGGGACAGACAGAGAGAGACAGAGAGAGGGAGTGGGACAGAGACGGTGAGGGACAGACAGAGAGAGACAGAGAGAGGGAGTGGGACAGAGACAGTGATGGACAGACAGAGAGAGACAGAGAGAAGGAGTGGGACAGAGACAGTGAGGGACAGACAGAGAGAGACAGAGAGAGGGATTGGGACAGAGAGAGCGAGGGACAGACAGAGAGACGGAGAGAGGGAGTGGGACAGGTACAGTGCGGGACAGACAGAGAGAGAGAGGGAGTGGGACAGAGACAGTGAGGGACAGACAGAGAGACAGAGAGAGGGATTGGGACAGAGACAGTGAGGGACAGACTGAGAGAGACAGAGAGAGGGAGTGGGACAGAGAGAGTGAGGGACAGACAGAGAGAGACAGAGAGAGGGAGTGGGACAGAGACAGTGAGGGACAGACAGAGAGAGGCAGAGAGAGGGAGTGGGACAGAGACAGTGAGGGACAGACAGAGAGAGACAGAGAGAGGGAGTGGGACAGAGACAGTGAGGGACAGACCGAGAGACAGACGGAGGGATTGGGACAGAGAGAGCGAGCGTAGGACAGAGAGACGGAGAGAAGGTATGGGATAGAGACAGTGCGGGACAGTCAGAGCGAGATGGAGAGATGGAGTGGGACAGAGACAGTGAGGGACAGACTGAGAGAGACAGAGAGGGAGTGGGACAGAGACAGTGAGGGACAGACAGAGAGAGAGACGGAGAGGGTGAGTGGGACAGAGACAGTGAGGGACAGAGAGAGAGAGACAGAGAGAGGGATTGGGACAGAGACAGTGAGGGACAGACTGAGAGAGACAGAGAGAGGGAGTGGGACAGAGAGAGTGAGGGACAGACAGAGAGAGACAGAGAGAGGGAGTGGGACAGAGACAGTGAGGGACAGACAGAGAGAGGCAGAGAGAGGGAGTGGGACAGAGACAGTGAGGGACAGACAGAGAGAGACAGAGAGAGGGAGTGGGACAGAGACAGTGAGGGACAGACCGAGAGACAGACGGAGGGATTGGGACAGAGAGAGCGAGCGTAGGACAGAGAGACGGAGAGAAGGTATGGGATAGAGACAGTGCGGGACAGTCAGAGCGAGATGGAGAGATGGAGTGGGACAGAGACAGTGAGGGACAGACTGAGAGAGACAGAGAGGGAGTGGGACAGAGACAGTGAGGGACAGACAGAGAGAGAGACGGAGAGGGTGAGTGGGACAGAGACAGTGAGGGACAGAGAGAGAGAGACAGAGAGAGGGAGTGGGACAGAGACAGTGAGGGACAGACAGAGAAAGAGAGAGTGAGTGAGACAGAGACAGTGAGGGACAGATAGAGAGAGACAGAGAGAGGGAGTGTGACAGAGACAGTGAGGGACAGACAGAGAGAGACAGAGAGAGGGAGTGGGACAGAGATAGTGAGAGATAGACAGAGAGAGATGGAGAGAGGGACTAGGAGAGAGACAGGGAGAGAGACAGAGCCAGTGCTGGACAGACAAAGAGAGACAGAGAGAGAGAGACAGAGAGAGACAGAGAAGTAAATGTGACAGAGAGAGAGAGAGGGACAGACAGAGAGAGAGAGACGGAGAGAGGGAGCGGGACAGAGAGAGAGAGAGGGCCAGACAGAGAGAGACAGAGAAGTAAATGTGACAGAGAGAGAGAGAGAGGGACAGACAGAGAGAGAGATGGAGAGGGTGAGTGGGACAGAGAAAGGCAGTTGGACAGAGACTGTGATGGACAGACAGTGAGAGAGAGAGAGAAAGAGAGAGGGACTGACAGAGAGAGACAGGGAGAGACAGGGAGAGGGAGTGGGACAGAGACAGTGACGGCAGGGAGAGAAGGACAGAGAGAGGGAGTGGGAAAGAGACAGTGAGGGACAGAGAGAGAGAGAGTGAGTGAGACAGAGATAGTGATGGACAGATAGAGAGAGACAGAGAGAGGAAGTGGGACAGAGACAGTGAGCGACAGACAGAGAAAGAGAGAGTGAGTGAGACAGAGACAGTGAGGGACAGATAGAGAGAGACAGAGAGAGGGAGTGGGACTGAAAGGGAGTTGGACAGAGACTGTGATGGACAGACAGAGAGAGACAGAGAGAGGTTGTGGCACAGAGACAAAGAGGGACAGACAGAGAGAGACAGAGAGAGGGAGTGGGACAGAGACTGTGATGGACAGACAGAGAGAGACAGAGAGAGGTTGTGGGACAGAGACAAAGAGGGACAGACAGAGAGAGACAGAGAGAGGGAGTGGGACAGAGACAGTGAGGGACAGACAGAGAGAGACAGAGAGAGGGAGTTGGACAGAGACAGTGAGGGACAGACAGAGAGAGACAGAGAGAGGGAGTGGGACAGAGACAGTGAGGGACAGACAGAGAGAGACAGAGAGAGGGAGTGGGACAGAGACAGTGAGGGACAGACAGATTGAGACGGAGAGAGTGAGTGGGACAGTGACAGTGAGGGACAGACAGAGAGAGACAGAGAGAGGGATGGGACAGAAAGGGAGTTGGACAGAGACTGTGATGGTCAGACAGAGAGAGACAAAGAGAGGGAGTGGGACAGAGACAGTGAGGGACAGACAGAGACAGACAGAGAGAGAGAGTGGGACAGAGACAGTGAGGGACAGACAGAGAGAGACAGAGAGAGGGAGTGGGACAGAGACAGTGAGGGACAGACAGAGAGACAGAGAGAGGGAGTGGGACAGAGACAGTGAGGGACAGACAGATTGAGACGGAGAGAGTGAGTGGGACAGAGACAGTGAGGGACAGACAGAGAGAGACTGAGAGAGGGAGTGGGACAGAGACAGTGAGGGACAGACAGAGAGAGACAGAGAGAGGGAGTGGGACAGAGACAGTGAGGGACAGACAGCGAGGGACAGAGAGAGGGATGGGACAGCGACAGTGAGAGACAGACAGAGAGAGACAGAGAGAGGGAGTGGGACAGAGACAGTGAGGGACAGTCAGTGAGGGACAGAGAGAGGGATGGGACAGAGACAGTGAGGGACAGACAGGGAGAGACAGAGAGATGGAGCGGGACAGAGAGAGAGTAAGGGACAGACACAGAGACAGAGAGAGGCATTGGGACAGAGAGAGTGAGGGACAGACAGTGAGGGACAGAGAGAGGGATGGGACAGAGACAGTGAGGGACAGTCAGTGAGAGACAGAGAGAGGGAGTGGGACAGTGACAGTGAGGGACAGACAGGGAGAGACAGAGAGAGGGAGTGGGACAGAGACAGTGAGGGACAGACAGAGAGAGACAGAGAGAGGGAGTGGGACAGAGACTGTGAGGGACAGACAGAGAGAGAGATAGAGTGAGTGGGACAGAGACAGTGAGAGACAGACAGAGAGAGACAGAGAGAGGGAGTGGGACAGAGACAGTGAGGGGCAGACAGAGAGAGAGAGAGAGTGAGTGGGACAGAGACAGTGAGGGATAGACGGAGAGAGACAGAGAGAGGGAGTGGGACAGAGACAGTGAGAGACAGACAGAGAGAGACAGAGAGAGGGAGTGGGACAGAGAGAGTGAGGGACAGACAGAGAGAGACAGAGAGAGCGAGTGGCACAGAGACAGTGAGGCACAGACGAGAGAGACAGAGAGAGCGAGTGGGACAGATACAGTGAGGGACAGACAGAAACAGACAGAGAGAGGGAGTGGGACAGAGACAGTGAGGGACAGACAGAGAGATACAGAGAGAAGAAGTGGCACCGAGACAGTGAGGGGCAGACAGAGAGAGGGAGAGAGAGTGAGTGGGTAGAGACAGTGAGGGACAGACAGAGCGAGACAGAGAGAGGGAGTGGGTAAGAGACAGTGAGAGACAGACAGAGAGAGACAGAGAGATGGAGTGGGACAGAGACAGTGAGGGACAGAGAGAGAGAGACAGAGAGAGGGAGTGGGACAGAGACAGTGAGGGACAGACAGAGAGAGACAGAGTGAGGGAGTGAGACAGAGACAGTGAGGGACAGACAGAGAGAAACAGAGAGAGGGACTGGGACTGAGACAGTGAGGGACAGACAGAGAGAGACAGAGAGAGGGAGTGGGATAGAGAGAGTGAGGGACAGACAGAGAGAGACAGAGAGAGCGAGTGGCACAGAGACAGTGAGGCACAGACGAGAGAGACAGAGAGAGCGAGTGGGACAGAGACAGTGAGGGACAGACAGAAACAGACAGAGAGAGGGAGTGGGACAGAGACAGTGAGGGACAGACAGAGAGATACAGAGAGAAGAAGTGGCACCGAGACAGTGAGGGGCAGACAGAGAGAGGGAGAGAGAGTGAGTGGGTAGAGACAGTTAGGGACAGACAGAGCGAGACAGAGAGAGGGAGTGGGTTAGAGACAGTGAGAGACAGACAGAGAGAGACAGAGAGATGGAGTGGGACAGAGACAGTGAAGACAGAGAGAGAGAGACAGAGAGAGGGAGTGGGACAGAGACAGTGAGGGACAGACAGAGAGAGACAGAGAGAGGGACTGGGACAGAGACAGTGAGGGACAGACAGAGAGAGACAGAGTGAGGGAGTGAGACAGAGACAGTGAGGGACAGACAGAGAGAGACAGAGAGATGGAGTGGGACAGAGACAGTGAAGACAGAGAGAGAGAGACAGAGAGAGGGAGTGGGACAGAGACAGTGAGGGACAGACAGAGAGAGACAGAGAGAGGGAGTGGGACAGAGACAGTGAGGGACAGACAGAGAGAGACAGAGTGAGGGAGTGAGACAGAGACAGTGAGGGACAGACAGAGAGAAACAGAGTGAGGGACTGGGACTGAGACAGTGAGGGACAGACAGAGAGAGACAGAGAGAGGGAGTGGGACAGATACAGTGAGGGACAGACAGAGAGAGACAGAGAGAGCCATTGGGACAGAGAGAGAGTTAGGGACAGACAGAGAGAGACAGAGAGAGGGAGTGGGACATAGAGAGTGAGGGACAAACAGAGAGAGACAGAGAGAGTGAGTGGGACATAGAGAGTGAGGGACAAATAGAGAGAGACAGAGAGAGGGAGTGGGACAGAAAAAGTGAGGGACAGAAAGAGAGGGACAGAGAGAGGGAGTGGGACAGAGACAGTGAGTGACAGACAGAGATAGACAGAGAGAGGGAGTGGGACAGAGACAGTGAGGGACAGACAGATTGAGACAGAGTGAGGGAGTGGGACAGAGACAGTGAGGGACAGACAGAGAGTGACAGAGAGAGGGAGTGGGACAGAGACAGTGAGGGACAGACAGAGCGAGACAGAGAGAGGGAGTGGGACAGAGACAGTGAGAGACAGACAGACAGAGACAGAGAGATGGAGTGGGACAGTGACAGTGGGGGACAGACAGAGAGAGGGAGAGAGAGGGAGTGGGACAGAGACAGTGAGGGACAGACAGAGAGATAGAGAGTGAGTGGGTTAGAGAGAGTGAGAGAGAGGGAGTGGGACAGCACAGTGAGGGACAGACAGAGAGAGACAGAGAGAGGGAGTGGGACTGAGACAGCGAGGGACAGACAGAGAGACTGAGAGAAGGAGTGGGACAGAGACAGTGAGGGACAGAGAGAGAGAGACAGAGAGTGTGAGTGGGACAGAGACAGTGAGGGACAGACAGAGAGAGACAGAGAGAGGGATTGGGACAGAGACAGTGAGGGACAGACAGAGAGAGACAGAGAGAGGGATTGGGACAGAGAGAGCGAGGGACAGACAGAGAGACGGAGAGAGGGAGTGGGACAGGTACAGTGCGGGACAGACAGAGAGAGAGAGGGAGTGGGACAGAGACAGTGAGGGACAGACAGAGAGACAGAGAGAGGGATTGGGACAGAGACAGTGAGGGACAGACTGAGAGAGACAGAGAGAGGGAGTGGGACAGAGAGAGTGAGGGACAGACAGAGAGAGACAGAGAGAGGGAGTGGGACAGAGACAGTGAGGGACAGACAGAGAGAGGCAGAGAGAGGGAGTGGGACAGAGACAGTGAGGGACAGACAGAGAGAGACAGAGAGAGGGAGTGGGACAGAGACAGTGAGGGACAGACAGAGAGACAGACGGAGGGATTGGGACAGAGAGAGCGAGCGTAGGACAGAGAGACGGAGAGAAGGTATGGGATAGAGACAGTGCGGGACAGTCAGAGCGAGATGGAGAGATGGAGTGGGACAGAGACAGTGAGAGACAGACAGAGAGAGACAGAGAGAGGGAGTGGGACAGAGACAGTGAGGGACAGTCAGTGAGGGACAGAGAGAGGGATGGGACAGAGACAGTGAGGGACAGACAGAGAGACAGAGAGAGTGATTGGGACAGAGAGAGAGTAAGTGACAGACAGAGAGACAGAGGGAGGGATTGGGATGTAGAGAGAGTGAGGGACAGACAGTGAGGGACAGAGAGAGGGATGGGACAGAGACAGTGAGGGACAGTCAGTGAGAGACAGAGAGAGGGAGTGGGACAGTGACAGTGAGGGACAGACAGGGAGAGACAGAGAGAGGGAGTGGGACAGAGACAGTGAGGGACAGACAGAGAGAGACAGAGAGAGGGAGTGGGACAGAGAGCGAGTGAGGGACAGACAGGGAGAGACAGAGAGAGGGAGTGGGACAGAGACAGTGAGGGACAGACAGAGAGAGAAAGAGACAGGGAGTGGGACAGAGACAGTGAGGGACAGACAGAGAGAGACAGAGAGAGGGAGTGGGACAGAGACAGTGAGGGACAGACAGATTGAGACAGAGTGAGGGAGTGGGACAGAGACAGTGAGGGAGAGACAGAGAGTGACAGAGAGAGGGAGTGGGACAGAGACAGTGAGGGACAGACAGAGCGAGACAGAGAGAGGGAGTGGGACAGAGACAGTGAGAGACAGACAGAGAGAGAGATAGAGTGAGTGGGACAGAGACAGTGAGAGACAGACAGAGAGAGACAGAGAGAGGGAGTGGGACAGAGACAGTGAGGGGCAGACAGAGAGAGAGAGAGAGTGAGTGGGACAGAGACAGTGAGGGATAGACGGAGAGAGACAGAGAGAGGGAGTGGGACAGAGACAGTGAGAGACAGACAGAGAGAGACAGAGAGAGGGAGTGGGATAGAGAGAGTGAGGGACAGACAGAGAGAGACAGAGAGAGCGAGTGGCACAGAGACAGTGAGGCACAGACGAGAGAGACAGAGGGAGCGAGTGGGACAGATACAGTGAGGGACAGACAGAAACAGACAGAGAGAGGGAGTGGGACAGAGACAGTGAGGGACAGACAGAGAGATACAGAGAGAAGAAGTGGCACCGAGACAGTGAGGGGCAGACAGAGAGAGGGAGAGAGAGTGAGTGGGTAGAGACAGTGAGGGACAGACAGAGCGAGACAGAGAGAGGGAGTGGGTTAGAGACAGTGAGAGACAGACAGAGAGAGACAGAGAGATGGAGTGGGACAGAGACAGTGAGGGACAGAGAGAGAGAGACAGAGAGAGGGAGTGGGACAGAGACAGTGAGGGACAGACAGAGAGAGACAGAGTGAGGGAGTGAGACAGAGACAGTGAGGGACAGACAGAGAGAAACAGAGAGAGGGACTGGGACTGAGACAGTGAGGGACAGACAGAGAGAGACAGAGAGAGGGAGTGGGACAGAGAGAGTGAGGGACAGACAGAGAGAGACAGAGAGAGCGAGTGGCACAGAGACAGTGAGGCACAGACGAGAGAGACAGAGAGAGCGAGTGGGACAGAGACAGTGAGGGACAGACAGAAACAGACATAGAGAGGGAGTGGGACAGAGACAGTGAGGGACAGACAGAGAGATACAGAGAGAAGAAGTGGCACCGAGACAGTGAGGGGCAGACAGAGAGAGGGAGAGAGAGTGAGTGGGTAGAGACAGTGAGGGACAGACAGAGCGAGACAGAGAGAGGGAGTGGGTTAGAGACAGTGAGAGACAGACAGAGAGAGACAGAGAGATGGAGTGGGACAGAGACAGTGAGGGACAGAGAGAGAGAGACAGAGAGAGGGAGTGGGACAGAGACAGTGAGGGACAGACAGAGAGAGACAGAGTGAGGGAGTGAGACAGAGACAGTGAGGGACAGACAGAGAGAAACAGAGTGAGGGACTGGGACTGAGACAGTGAGGGACAGACAGAGAGAGACAGAGAGAGGGAGTGGGACAGATACAGTGAGGGACAGACAGAGAGAGACAGAGAGAGCCATTGGGACAGAGAGAGAGTTAGGGACAGACAGAGAGAGACAGAGAGAGGGAGTGGGACATAGAGAGTGAGGGACAAACAGAGAGAGACAGAGAGAGTGAGTGGGACATAGAGAGTGAGGGACAAACAGAGAGAGACAGAGAGAGGGAGTGGGACAGAAAAAGTGAGGACAGACAGAGAGGGACAGAGAGAGGGAGTGGGACAGAGACAGTGAGTGACAGACAGAGATAGACAGAGAGAGGGAGTGGGACAGAGACAGTGAGGGACAGACAGATTGAGACAGAGTGAGGGAGTGGGACAGAGACAGTGAGGGACAGACAGAGAGTGACAGAGAGAGGGAGTGGGACAGAGACAGTGAGGGACAGACAGAGCGAGACAGAGAGAGGGAGTGGGACAGAGACAGTGAGAGACAGACAGACAGAGACAGAGAGATGGAGTGGGACAGTGACAGTGGGGGACAGACAGAGAGAGGGAGAGAGAGGGAGTGGGACAGAGACAGTGAGGGACAGACAGAGAGATAGAGAGTGAGTGGGTTAGAGAGAGTGAGAGAGAGGGAGTGGGACAGCACAGTGAGGGACAGACAGAGAGAGACAGAGAGAGGGAGTGGGACTGAGACAGCGAGGGACAGACAGAGAGACAGAGAGAAGGAGTGGGACAGAGACAGTGAGGGACAGAGAGAGAGAGACAGAGAGTGTGAGTGGGACAGAGACAGTGAGGGACAGACAGAGAGAGACAGAGAGAGGGAGTGGGTCAGAGACAGTGAGGGACAGACAGAGAGAGACAGAGAGAGGGAGTGGGACAGAGACAGTGAGGGACAGACAGAGAGAGACAGAGAGAGGGAGTGGGACAGAGACGGTGAGGGACAGACAGAGAGAGACAGAGAGAGGGAGTGGGACAGAGACAGTGATGGACAGACAGAGAGAGACAGAGAGAAGGAGTGGGACAGAGACAGTGAGGGACAGACAGAGAGAGACAGAGAGAGGGATTGGGACAGAGAGAGCGAGGGACAGACAGAGAGACGGAGAGAGGGAGTGGGACAGGTACAGTGCGGGACAGACAGAGAGAGAGAGGGAGTGGGACAGAGACAGTGAGGGACAGACAGAGAGACAGAGAGAGGGATTGGGACAGAGACAGTGAGGGACAGACTGAGAGAGACAGAGAGAGGGAGTGGGACAGAGAGAGTGAGGGACAGACAGAGAGAGACAGAGAGAGGGAGTGGGACAGAGACAGTGAGGGACAGACAGAGAGAGGCAGAGAGAGGGAGTGGGACAGAGACAGTGAGGGACAGACAGAGAGAGACAGAGAGAGGGAGTGGGACAGAGACAGTGAGGGACAGACCGAGAGACAGACGGAGGGATTGGGACAGAGAGAGCGAGCGTAGGACAGAGAGACGGAGAGAAGGTATGGGATAGAGACAGTGCGGGACAGTCAGAGCGAGATGGAGAGATGGAGTGGGACAGAGACAGTGAGGGACAGACTGAGAGAGACAGAGAGGGAGTGGGACAGAGACAGTGAGGGACAGACAGAGAGAGAGACGGAGAGGGTGAGTGGGACAGAGACAGTGAGGGACAGAGAGAGAGAGACAGAGAGAGGGATTGGGACAGAGACAGTGAGGGACAGACTGAGAGAGACAGAGAGAGGGAGTGGGACAGAGAGAGTGAGGGACAGACAGAGAGAGACAGAGAGAGGGAGTGGGACAGAGACAGTGAGGGACAGACAGAGAGAGGCAGAGAGAGGGAGTGGGACAGAGACAGTGAGGGACAGACAGAGAGAGACAGAGAGAGGGAGTGGGACAGAGACAGTGAGGGACAGACCGAGAGACAGACGGAGGGATTGGGACAGAGAGAGCGAGCGTAGGACAGAGAGACGGAGAGAAGGTATGGGATAGAGACAGTGCGGGACAGTCAGAGCGAGATGGAGAGATGGAGTGGGACAGAGACAGTGAGGGACAGACTGAGAGAGACAGAGAGGGAGTGGGACAGAGACAGTGAGGGACAGACAGAGAGAGAGACGGAGAGGGTGAGTGGGACAGAGACAGTGAGGGACAGAGAGAGAGAGACAGAGAGAGGGAGTGGGACAGAGACAGTGAGGGACAGACAGAGAAAGAGAGAGTGAGTGAGACAGAGACAGTGAGGGACAGATAGAGAGAGACAGAGAGAGGGAGTGTGACAGAGACAGTGAGGGACAGACAGAGAGAGACAGAGAGAGGGAGTGGGACAGAGATAGTGAGAGATAGACAGAGAGAGATGGAGAGAGGGACTAGGAGAGAGACAGGGAGAGAGACAGAGCCAGTGCTGGACAGACAAAGAGAGACAGAGAGAGAGAGACAGAGAGAGACAGAGAAGTAAATGTGACAGAGAGAGAGAGAGGGACAGACAGAGAGAGAGAGACGGAGAGAGGGAGCGGGACAGAGAGAGAGAGAGGGCCAGACAGAGAGAGAGAGACGGAGAGGGTGAGTGGGACAGAGAGAGAGAGAGGGCCAGACAGAGAGAGACAGAGAAGTAAATGTGACAGAGAGAGAGAGAGAGGGACAGACAGAGAGAGAGATGGAGAGGGTGAGTGGGACAGAGAAAGGCAGTTGGACAGAGACTGTGATGGACAGACAGTGAGAGAGAGAGAGAAAGAGAGAGGGACTGACAGAGAGAGACAGGGAGAGACAGGGAGAGGGAGTGGGACAGAGACAGTGACGGCAGGGAGAGAAGGACAGAGAGAGGGAGTGGGAAAGAGACAGTGAGGGACAGAGAGAGAGAGAGAGTGAGTGAGACAGAGATAGTGATGGACAGATAGAGAGAGACAGAGAGAGGAAGTGGGACAGAGACAGTGAGCGACAGACAGAGAAAGAGAGAGTGAGTGAGACAGAGACAGTGAGGGACAGATAGAGAGAGACAGAGAGAGGGAGTGGGACTGAAAGGGAGTTGGACAGAGACTGTGATGGACAGACAGAGAGAGACAGAGAGAGGTTGTGGCACAGAGACAAAGAGGGACAGACAGAGAGAGACAGAGAGAGGGAGTGGGACAGAGACTGTGATGGACAGACAGAGAGAGACAGAGAGAGGTTGTGGGACAGAGACAAAGAGGGACAGACAGAGAGAGACAGAGAGAGGGAGTGGGACAGAGACAGTGAGGGACAGACAGAGAGAGACAGAGAGAGGGAGTTGGACAGAGACAGTGAGGGACAGACAGAGAGAGACAGAGAGAGGGAGTGGGACAGAGACAGTGAGGGACAGACAGAGAGAGACAGAGAGAGGGAGTGGGACAGAGACAGTGAGGGACAGACAGATTGAGACGGAGAGAGTGAGTGGGACAGTGACAGTGAGGGACAGACAGAGAGAGGGAGTGTGATAGAGACATTGAGGGACAGACAGTGAGGGACAGAGAGAGTGATGGGACAGAGACAGTGAGGGACAGACAGAGAGAGACAGAGAGAGGGAGTGGGACAGAGACAGTGAGGGACACTCAGTGAGGGACAGAGAGAGGGATTGGGACAGAGACAGTGAGAGACAGACAGAGAGAGACAGAGAGAGGGAGTGGGACAGAGACAGTGAGGGACAGTCAGTGAGGGACAGAGAGAGGGATGGGACAGAGACAGTGAGGGACAGACAGAGAGACAGAGAGAGGGATTGGGACAGAGAGAGAGTAAGTGACAGACAGAGAGACAGAGGGAGGGATTGGGACAGAGAGAGTGAGGGACAGACAGTGAGGGACAGAGAGAGGGATGGGACAGAGACAGTGAGGGACAGTCAGTGAGAGACAGAGAGAGGGAGTGGGACAGTGACAGTGAGGGACAGACAGGGAGAGACAGAGAGAGGGAGTGGGACAGAGACAGTGAGGGACAGACAGAGAGAGACAGAGAGAGGGAGTGGGACAGAGAGAGAGTGAGGGACAGACAGGGAGAGACAGATAGAGGGAGTGGGACAGAGACAGTGAGGGACAGACAGAGAGAGAAAGAGACAGGGAGTGGGACAGAGACAGTGAGGGACAGACAGAGAGACAGAGAGAGAGAGTGGGACAGAAAGAGTGAGGGACAGACAGAGAGAGACAGAGAGAGGGAGTGGGACAGAGACAGTGAGGGACAGACAGAGAGAGACAGAGAGAGGGAGTGGGACAGAGACAGTGAGGGACAGACAGATTGAGACAGAGTGAGGGAGTGGGACAGAGACAGTGAGGGACAGACAGAGAGTGACAGAGAGAGGGAGTGGGACAGAGACAGTGAGGGACAGACAGAGAGAGACAGGGAGAGGGAGTGGGACAGAGACAGTGAGGGACAGACAGAGCGAGACAGCAAGAGGGAGTGGGACAGAGACAGTGAGAGACAGACGGAGAGAGACAGAGAGAGGGAGTGGGACAGAGACAGTGAGGGACAGACAGAGAGAGACAGAGAGAGGGAGTGGGACAGAGACAGTGAGGGACAGACAGAGAGAGACAGAGAGAGGGAGTGGGACAGAGACAGTGAGGGACAGACAGATTGAGACAGAGTGAGGGAGTGGGACAGAGACAGTGAGGGACAGACAGAGAGTGACAGAGAGAGGGAGTGGGACAGAGACAGTGAGGGACAGACAGAGAGAGACAGGGAGAGGGAGTGGGACAGAGACAGTGAGAGACAGACAGACAGAGACAGAGAGATGGAGTGGGACAGTGACAGTGGGGGACAGACAGAGAGAGGGAGAGAGAGGGAGTGGGACAGAGACAGTGAGGGACAGACAGAGAGATAGAGAGTGAGTGGCTTAGAGAGAGTGAGAGAGAGGGAGTGGGACAGCACAGTGAGGGACAGACAGAGAGAGACAGAGAGAGGGAGTGGGACTGAGACAGCGAGGGACAGACAGAGAGACAGAGAGAAGGAGTGGGACAGAGACAGTGAGGGACAGAGAGAGAGAGACAGAGAGTGTGAGTGGGACAGAGACAGTGAGGGACAGACAGAGAGAGACAGAGAGAGGGATTGGGACAGAGACAGTGAGGGACAGACAGAGAGAGACAGAGAGAAGGAGTGGGACAGAGACAGTGAGGGACAGACAGAGAGAGACAGAGAGAGGGAGTGGGACACAGAGAGCGAGGGACAGACAGAGAGACGGAGAGAGTGAGTGGGACAGGTACAGTGCGGGACAGACAGAGAGAGAGAGGGAGTGGGACAGAGACAGTGAGGGACAGACAGAGAGACAGAGAGAGGGATTGGGACAGAGACAGTGAGGGACAGACTGAGAGAGACAGAGAGAGGGAGTGGGACAGAGAGAGTGAGGGACAGACAGAGAGAGACAGAGAGAGGGAGTGGGACAGAGACAGTGAGGGACAGACAGAGAGAGGCAGAGAGAGGGAGTGGGACAGAGACAGTGAGGGACAGACAGAGAGAGACAGAGAGAGGGAGTGGGACCGAGACAGTGAGGGACAGACAGAGAGACAGACGGAGGGATTGGGACAGATAGAGCGAGCGTAGGACAGAGAGACGGAGAGAAGGTATGGGATAGAGACAGTGCGGGACAGTCAGAGCGAGATGGAGAGATGGAGTGGGACAGAGACAGTGAGGGACAGACTGAGAGAGACAGAGAGGGAGTGGGACAGAGACAGTGAGGGACAGACAGAGAGAGAGACGGAGAGGGTGAGTGGGACAGAGACAGTGAGGGACAGACAGAGAGAGACAGAGAGAGGGAGTGGGACAGAGACAGTGAGGGACAGACTGAGAGAGACAGAGAGGGAGTTGGACAGAGACAGTGAGGGACAGACAGAGAGAGACAGAGAGAGGGAGTGGGACAGAGACAGTGAGGGACAGACAGAGAGAGACAGAGAGAGGGAGTGGGACAGAGACAGTGAGGGACAGACAGAGAGAGACAGAGAGAGGGAGCGGGACAGAGACAGTGAGGGACAGACAGAGAAAGAGAGAGTGAGTGAGACAGAGACAGTGAGGGACAGTTAGAGAGAGACAGAGAGAGGGAGTGTGACAGAGAAAGTGAGGGACAGACAGAGAGAGACAGAGAGAGGGAGTGGGACAGAGATAGTGAGAGATAGACAGAGAGAGATGGAGAGAGGGACTAGGAGAGAGAGAGGGAGTGGGACAGAGCCAGTGCTGGACAGACAAAGAGAGACAGAGAGAGAGAGACAGAGAGAGACAGAGAAGTAAATGTGACAGAGAGAGAGAGAGGGACAGACAGAGAGAGAGAGACGGAGAGAGTGAGCGGGACAGAGAGAGAGAGAGGGACAGACAGAGAGAGACAGAGACGTAAATGTGACAGAGAGAGAGAGAGAGGGACAGACAGAGAGAGAGATGGAGAGGGTGAGTGGGACAGAGAAAGGCAGTTGGACAGAGACTGTGATGGACAGACATTGAGAGAGAGAGAGAAAGAGAGAGGGACTGACAGAGAGAGACAGGGAGAGACAGGGAGAGGGAGTGGGACAGAGACAGTGACGGCAGGGAGAGAAGGACAGAGAGAGGGAGAGTGAGTGAGACAGAGACAGTGAGGGACAGATAGAGAGAGACAGAGAGAGGGAGTGGGACTGAAAGGGAGTTGGACAGAGACTGTGATGGACAGACAGAGAGAGACAGAGAGAGGTTGTGGGACAGAGACAGTGAGGGACAGACAGAGAGAGACAGAGAGAGGGAGTGGGACAGAGACAGTGAGGGACAGACAGAGAGAGACAGAGAGAGGGAGTTGGACAGAGACAGTGAGGGACAGACAGAGAGAGACAGAGAGAGGGAGTGGGACAGCGACAGTGAGGGACAGACAGAGAGAGACAGAGAGAGGGAGTGGGACAGAGACAGTGAGGGACAGACAGATTGAGACGGAGAGAGTGAGTGGGACAGTGACAGTGAGGGACAGACAGAGAGAGGGAGTGTGACAGAGACAGTGAGGGACAGACAGTGAGGGACAGAGAGAGTGATGGGACAGAGACAGTGAGGGACAGACAGAGAGAGACAGAGAGAGGGAGTGGGACAGAGACAGTGAGGGACACTCAGTGAGGGACAGAGAGAGGGATTGGGACAGAGACAGTGAGAGACAGACAGAGAGAGACAGAGAGAGGGAGTGGGACAGAGACAGTGAGGGACAGTCAGTGAGGGACAGAGAGAGGGATGGGACAGAGACAGTGAGGGACAGACAGAGAGACAGAGAGAGGGATTGGGACAGAGAGAGAGTAAGTGACAGACAGAGAGACAGAGGGAGGGATTGGGACAGAGAGAGTGAGGGACAGACAGTGAGGGACAGAGAGAGGGGTGGGACAGAGACAGTGAGGGACAGTCAGTGAGAGACAGAGAGAGGGAGTGGGACAGTGACAGTGAGGGACAGACAGGGAGAGACAGAGAGAGGGAGTGGGACAGAGACAGTGAGGGACAGACAGAGAGAGACAGAGAGAGGGAGTGGGACAGAGAGAGAGTGAGGGACAGACAGGGAGAGACAGAGAGAGGGAGTGGGACAGAGACAGTGAGGGACAGACAGAGAGAGAAAGAGACAGGGAGTGGGACAGAGACAGTGAGGGACGGACAGAGAGACAGAGAGAGAGAGTGGGACAGAGACAGTGAGGGACGGACAGAGAGACAGAGAGAGAGAGTGGGACAGAGACAGTGAGGGACGGACAGAGAGACAGAGAGAGAGAGTGGGACAGAGACAGTGAGGGACGGACAGAGAGACAGAGAGAGAGAGTGGGACAGAGAGAGTGAGGGACAGACAGAGAGAGACAGAGAGAGGGAGTGGGACAGCGACAGTGAGGGACAGACAGAGAGAGACAGAGAAGTAAATGTGACAGAGAGAAAGAGAGGGACAGACAGAGAGAGACGGAGAGATGGAATGGGACAGAGACAGTGAGGGACAGACAGAGAGAGACTGAGAGAGGGAGTGGGACAGAGACAGTGAGGGACAGACAGAGAGAGACTGAGAGAGGGAATGGGACAGAGAGTGTGAGGGACAGACTGAGAGAGACAGAGAGAGGGAGTGGGACAGAGAAAGGTAGTTGGACAGAGACTGTGATGGACAGACAGTGAGAGAGAAAGAGAAAGAGAGGGACAGACAGAGAGAGACAGAGATGGAGTGGGACAGAGACAGTGAGGGACAGACAGAGACAGAGAGAGGGAGTGGGACAGAGACAGTGAGGGACAGACAGAGAAAGAGAGAGTGAGTGAGACAGAGACAGTGAGGGACAGATAGAGAGAGACAGAGAGAGGGATTGGGACAGAGACTGTGAGGGACAGACAGAGAGAGACAGAGAGAGGGAGTGGGACAGAGAGAGAGTGAGGGACAGACAGAGAGAGACAGAGAGAGGGAGTGGGACAGAGACAGTGAGGGACAGACAGAGAGAGACAGAGAGAGTGAGTGGGACAGAGACAGTGACAGATAGACAGAGAGAGACAGAGAGAAGGATTGGGACAGAGAGAGAATCAGGGACAGACAGAGAGAGACATAGAGAGGGATTTTTTCAGAGTCAGTGAGGGACAGACAGAGAGAGACAGAGAGAGGGAGTGGGACAGAGATAGTGAGGGACAGAGAGAGTGAGGGACAAACAGAGAGAGACAGAGAGAGGTAGTGGGACAGAGACAGTGAGGGACAGACAGAGAGAGACAGAGAGAGGGAGTGGGACAGAGACAGTGAGGGACAGAGAGAGAGAGAGTGAGTGGTTTAGTGACTGTCAGGGACAGACAGAGAGAAACAGAGATAGAGAGTGGGGCAGAGAGAGTGAGGGACAGACTGAGAGCGACAGAGAGAGGGCGTGGTTCAGAGACATTGCGTGACAGACAGAGAGAGACAGAGAGAGGGAGTGGGACAGAGACAGTGAGGGACTGACAGAGAGAGACAGAGAGAGTGTTTGGGACAGAGAGAGAGTGATGGACTGACAGAGAGACAGAGAGAGGAATTGGGACAGAGAGAGTGAGGGACAGACATAGAGAGTAAGAGAGTTGGAGTTGGACCCATAGAGAGAGACAGAGAGAGTTTTTAGGACAGAGTGAGAGTGACGGACAGACAGAGAGAGACAGAGAGAGGGATTGGGACAGAGAGAGTGAGGGACAGACAGAGATACAGAGAGAGGGAGTGGGACAGAGACAGTGAGGGACAGACAGAGAGACAGAGAGAGGGATTGGGACAGAGACAGTGAGGGACAGACAGAGAGAGAGAGTGAGTGGGTTAGAGACAGTGCGGGACAGACAGAGAGAGACAGAGAGATAGATTGGGACAGAGAGAGTGAGGGACAGACAGAGAGAGACAGAGAGAGGGGGTGGGACAGAGACAGTGAGGGATAGACAGAGAGAGATAGAGAGAGGTAGTGGGACAGAGACAGTGAGGGACAGACAGAGAGAGACAGAGAGAGAGAGTGGGACAGAGACAGTGAGGGACAGACAGAGAGAGACAGAGAGAGAGAGTGGGACAGAGAGAGTGAGGGACAGACAGAGAGACAGAGAGAGGGAGGGACTGACAGGGAGAAATGGAGAGAGGGAGTGGGACAGAGACAGTGAGGGACAGACTGAGAGAGACAGAGAGAGGGAGTGGGACAGAGAAAGTGAGGGACAGACAGAGAAAGAGAGAGTGAGTGAGACAGAGACAGTGAGGGACAGATAGAGAGAGACAGAGAGAGGGAGTGTGACAGAGACAGTGAGGGACAGACAGAGAGAGACAGAGAGAGGGATTGGGACAGAGATAGTGAGAGATAGACAGAGAGAGATGGAGAGAGGGACTAGGAGAGAGAGATGGAGTGGGACAGAGCCAGTGCTGGACAGACAAATAGAGACAGAGATGTAAATGTGACAGAGAGAGAGAGAGGGACAGACAGAGAGAGAGAGACGGAGAGAGGGAGCGGGACAGAGAGAGAGAGAGGGCCAGACAGAGAGAGACAGAGAAGTAAATGTGACAGAGAGAGAGAGAGAGGGACAGACAGAGAGAGAGACGGAGAGGGTGAGTGGGACAGAGAAAGGCAGTTGGACAGAGACTGTGATGGACAGACAGTGAGAGAGAGAGAGAAAGAGAGAGGGACAGACAGAGAGAGACAGGGAGAGACAGGGAGAGGGAGTGGGACAGAGACAGTGACGGCAGGGAGAGAAGGACAGAGAGAGGGAGTGGGACAGAGACAGTGAGGGACAGACAGAGAGACAGAGAGAGGGAGTGGGACAGGACAGTGAGGGACAGACAGAGAGAGACAGAGAGAGGGAGTGGGAAAGAGACAGTGAGGGACAGAGAGAGAGAGAGAGTGAGTGAGACAGAGACAGTGAGGGACAGATAGAGAGAGACAGAGAGAGGGAGTGGGACAGAGACAGTGAGGGACAGACAGAGAGAGACAGAGAGAGGGAGTGGGACTGAAAGGGAGTTGGACAGAGACTGTGATGGACAGACAGAGAGAGACAGAGAGAGGTTGTGGGACAGAGACAGTGAGGGACAGACAGAGAGAGACAGAGAGAGGGAGTGGGACAGAGACAGTGAGGGACAGACAGAGAGAGACAGAGAGAGGGAGTTGGACAGAGACAGTGAGGGACAGACAGAGAGAGACAGAGAGAGGGAGTGGGACAGAGACAGTGAGGGACAGACAGAGAGAGACAGAGAGAGGGAGTGGGACAGAGACAGTGAGGGACAGACAGATTGAGACGGAGAGAGTGAGTGGGACAGTGACAGTGAGGGACAGACAGAGAGAGGGAGTGTGACAGAGGCAGTGAGGGACAGACAGTGAGGGACAGAGAGAGGGATGGGACAGAGACAGTGAGGGACAGACAGAGAGAGACAGAGAGAGGGAGTTGGACAGAGACAGTGAGGGACACTCAGTGAGGGACAGAGAGAGGGATTGGGACAGAGACAGTGAGAGACAGACAGAGAGAGACAGAGAGAGGGAGTGGGACAGAGACAGTGAGGGACAGTCAGTGAGGGACAGAGAGAGGGATGGGACAGAGACAGTGAGGGACAGACAGAGAGACAGAGAGAGGGATTGGGACAGAGAGAGAGTAAGGGACAGACATAGAGACAGAGGGAGGGATTGGGACAGAGAGAGTGAGGGACAGACAGTGAGGGACAGAGAGAGGGATGGGGCAGAGACAGTGAGGGACAGTCAGTGAGAGACAGAGAGAGGGAGTTGGACAGTGACAGTGAGGGACAGACAGGGAGAGACAGAGAAAGGGAGTGGGACAGAGAGAGAGTGAGGGACAGACAGGGAGAGACAGAGAGAGGGAGTGGGACAGAGAGAGAGTGAGGGACAGACAGAAAGACAGAGAGAGAGAGTGGGACAGAGAGAGTGAGGGACAGACAGAGAGAGACAGAGAGAGGGAGTGGGACAGAGACAGTGAGGGGCAGACTGAGAGAGACAGAGAGGGAGTGGGACAGAGAAAGGTAGTTGGACAGATACTGTGATGGACAGACAGTGAGAGAGAAAGAGAAAGAGAGGGACAGACAGAGAGAGACAGAGAGATGGAGTGGGACAGAGACAGTGAGGGACAGACAGACAGAGACAGAGAGAGGGAGTAGGACAGAGACAGTGAGGGACAGACAGAGAAAGAGAGAGTGAGTGAGACAGAGACAGTGAGGGACAGACAGAGAGAGACAGAGAGAGGGAGTGGGACAGAGACTGTGATGGACAGACAGAGAGAGACAGAGAGAGGTTGTGGGACAGAGACAGTGAGGGACAGACAGAGAGAGACAGAGAGAGGGAGTGGGACAGAGACAGTGAGGGACAGACAGAGAGAGACAGAGAGAGGGAGTTGGACAGAGACAGTGAGGGACAGACAGAGAGAGACAGAGAGAGGGAGTGGGACAGAGACAGTGAGGGACAGACAGAGAGAGGCAGAGAGAGGGAGTGGGACAGAGGCAGTGAGGGACAGACAGATTGAGACAGAGAGAGTGAGTGGGACAGTGACAGTGAGGGACAGACAGAGAGAGGGAGTGTGACAGAGGCAGTGAGGGACAGACAGTGAGGGACAGAGAGAGGGATGGGACAGAGACAGTGAGGGACAGACAGAGAGAGACAGAGAGAGGGAGTTGGACAGAGACAGTGAGGGACACTCAGTGAGGGACAGAGAGAGGGATTGGGACAGAGACAGTGAGAGACAGACAGAGAGAGACAGAGAGAGGGAGTGGGACAGAGACAGTGAGGGACAGTCAGTGAGGGACAGAGAGAGGGATGGGACAGAGACAGTGAGGGACAGACAGAGAGACAGAGAGAGGGATTGGGACAGAGAGAGAGTAAGGGACAGACATAGAGACAGAGGGCGGGATTGGGACAGAGAGAGTGAGGGACAGACAGTGAGGGACAGAGAGAGGGGTGGGACAGAGACAGTGAGGGACAGTCAGTGAGAGACAGAGAGAGGGAGTTGGACAGTGACAGTGAGGGACAGACAGGGAGAGACAGAGAGAGGGAGTGGGACAGAGACAGTGAGGGACAGACAGAGAGAGACAGAGAGAGGGAGTGGGACAGAGAGAGAGTGAGGGACAGACAGGGAGAGACAGAGAGAGGGAGTGGGACAGAGAGAGAGTGAGGGACAGACAGAAAGACAGAGAGTGAGAGTGGGACAGAGAGAGTGAGGGACAGACAGAGAGAGACAGAGAGAGGGAGTGGGACAGAGACAGTGAGGGGCAGACTGAGAGAGACAGAGTGGGAGTGGGACAGAGAAAGGTAGTTGGACAGAGACTGTTATGGACAGACAGTGAGAGAGAAAGAGAAAGAGAGGGACAGACAGAGAGAGACAGAGAGAGGGAGTGGGAAAGAGACAGTGAGGGACAGACAGACAGAGACAGAGAGAGGGAGTAGGACAGAGACAGTGAGGGACAGACAGAGAAAGAGAGAGTGAGTGAGACAGAGACAGTGAGGGACAGACAGAGAGGGACAGAGAGAGGGAGTGGGACAGAGACAGTGAGGGACAGACAGAGAGAGGCAGAGAGAGGGATTAGGACAGAGACTGTGAGGGACAGACAGAGAGAGACAGAGAGAGGGAGTGGGACAGAGACAGTGAGGGACAGACCGAGAGAGACAGAGAGAGGGAGTGGGACAGAGACAGTGAGGGAGAGACAGAGAGAGACAGAGAGAGTGGGACAGAGACAGTGAGGGACAGGCAGAGACAGACAGAGAGAGGGAGTGGGACAGAGACAGTGAGGGACAGACAGAGAGAGACAGAGAGAGGGAGTGGGGCAGAGACAGTGAGGGGCAGACAGAGAGAGACAGAGAGAGGGATTGGGACAGAGACAGTGACAGATAGACAGAGAGAGACAGAGAGAAGGATTGGGACAGAGAGAGAATCAGGGACAGACAGAGAGCGACATAGAGAGGGATTTTTTCAGAGTCCGTGAGGGACAGACAGATAGAGACAGAGAGTGTTTTTGGGATAGAGTGAGAGTGAGGGACAGACAGAGAGACCGAGAGAGGGAGTGGGACAGAGACAGTGAGGGACAAACAGAGAGAGACAGAGAGAGTGAGTGGGACAGAGACAGTGAGGGACAGATAGAGAGAGACAGAGAGAGAGAGTGGGACAGAGACAGTGAGGGACAGACAGAGAGAGACAGAGAGAAGGAGTGGGACAGAGATAGTGAGGGACAGACAGAGAGAGACAGAGAGAGGTAGTGGGACAGAGACAGTGAGGGACAGACAGTGAGGGACAGAGAGAGGGAGTGGGACAGAGAGAGTGAGGGACAGACAGAGAGAGACAGAGAGAGGGAGTGGGACAGAGACAGTGAGGGACAGAGAGAGAGAGAGTGAGTGGTTTAGTGACTGTCAGGGACAGACAGAGAGAAACAGAGATAGAGAGTGGGGCAGAGAGAGTGAGGGACAGACAGAGAGACAGAGAGAGAGATTGGGACAGAGACAGTGAGGGACAGACAGAGAGAGACAGAGAGAGATTGGGACAGAGAGAGTGAGGGACAGACAGAGAGACAGATAGAGGGAGGGACTGACAGAGAGAAATGGAGAGAGGGAGTGGGACAGAGAGAGTGAGGGACAGACAGAGAGAGACAGAGAGAGGGAGTGGGACAGAGACAGTGAGGGACAGAGAGAGACAGAGAGAGGGATTGGGATAGAGAGAGAGATGGACAGACAGAGAATGACAGGGAGAGGGAGTGGGACACACAGAGAGAGACAGAGAGAGGGAGTGGGACAGAGAGAGTGAGGGACAGACAGAGAGAGACAGAGAGAGGGAGTGGGACAGACACAGTGAGGGACAGACAGAGAGAGACAGAGAGAGGGAGTGGGACAGAGTCAGTGAGGGACAGACAGAGAGAAACAGAGAGAGGGAGTGGGACAGAGACAGTGCGGGACAGACAGAGAGAGACAGAGAGAGGGAGTGGGACAGAGATAGTGAGGGACAGACAGACACAGACAGAGAGAGGGAGTGGGACAGAGACAATGAGGGACAGACAGAGAGACAGAGAGAGGGATTGGGATAGAGACAGTGAGGGACAGACAGAGAGAGACAGAGAGAGGTATTGGGATAGAGAGAGAGATGGACAGACAGAGAAAGACAGAGAGAGGGAGTGTGACAGAGACAGTGAGGGACAGATAGAGAGAGACAGAGAGAGGGAGTGGGACAGAGACAGTGAGGGACAGATAGAGAGAGACAGAGAGAGGGAGTGGGACAGAGACAGTGAGGGGCAGACAGAGAGAGACGGAGAGATGGAGTGGGTCAGAGACATTGAGGGATGGACAGAGAGAGACAGAGAGAGGGAGTGGGACAGAGACAGTGAGGGACAGACAGAGAGAGACAGAGAGAGGGATTGGGTCAGAGACAGTGAGGGCCAGACAGAGAGAGACAGGGAGAGGGAGTGGGCAGAGACAGTGAGGGACAGGCAGAGAGAGAAAGAGAGAGGAAGTGTGACAGAGACAGTGAGGGACAGACAGAGAGAGACACAGAGATGGAGTTGGTTAGAGGCAGTGAGGGACAGACAGAGAGAGACAGAGAGAGGGATTGGGACCGAGAGAGAGTTAGGGGCAGATGGAGAGACAGAGAGAGGGATTGGGAGAGAGAGAGTGAGGGACAAACAGAGAGAGACAGAGAGAGGGAGTGGGACAGAGAGAGTGAGTGACCGGCAGAGAGAGAAAGCGAGAGGGAGTGGGACAGAGACAGTGAGGGACAGACAGAGAGACAGAGAGAGGGAGTGGGACAGAGAGAGTGAGGGGCAGACAGAGCGAGACAGAGAGAGGGAGTGGGACAGAGACAGTGAGGGACAGACAGAGAGAGACAGAGAGAGGGAGTGGGACAGAGACATTGAGGGACAGACAGAGAGAGACAGAGAGAGGGAGTGGGACAGAGACAGTGAGGGACAGACAGAGAGAGAAAGAGAGAGGGAGTGGGAGAGAGACAGTGAGGGACAGACAGAGAGAGACAGAGAGAGTGACTGGGACATAGACAGTGAGGGACAGAGACAGAGAGACAGAGACAAGGTTTGGGTCAGAGACAGTGAGGGACAGACAGAGAGACAGAGAGAGGGAGTGGGACAGAGACAGTGAGGGGCAGACAGAGAGAGACAGAGACAGGGAGTGGGACAGAGACAGTGAGGGACAGACAGAGAGAGACAGAGAGAGGGAGTGGGACAGAGAGTGTGAGGGACAGACAGAGAGAGACAGAGGGAGGGAGTGGGACAGAGACACTGAGGGACAGACAGAGAGAGACAGAGAGATGGAGTGGGACAGAGACAGTGAGGGACAGACAGAGAGAGACAGAGAGAGGGAGTGGGACAGAGACAGTGAGGGACAGACAGAGAGAGACAGAGAGAGGGAGTGGGACAGAGAGAGTGAGGGACAGACAGAGAGAGACAGAGAGAGGGAGTGGGACAGAGACAGTGAGGGACAGACAGATACAGACAGAGAGAGGGAGTGGGACAGAGAAATTTAGGGACGGACAGAGAGAGACAGAGAGAGGGAGAGGGACAGAGTGAGAGTGAGGGACAGACAGAGAGACAGAGAGAGGGAGTGGGACAGAGAGAGTGAGGGGCAGACAGAGAGAGAAAGAGAGAGGAAGTTGGACAGAGACAGTGAGGGACAGAGAGAGAGTGACAGAGAGAGGGAGTGGGACAGAGACAGTGAGGGACAGACAGAGAGAGAGAGAGAGGGAGTGGAGCAGAGAGATTGAGGGACAGACTGAGAGAGACAGAGAGAGCGAGTGTGTTAGTGACAGTGAGGGGCAGACAGAGAGAGATAGAGAGATGGAGTGGGTCAGAGACATTGAGGGATGGACAGAGACAGACAGAGAGAGGGAGTGGGACTGAGACAGTGAGGGACAGACAGAGAGAGAAAGAGAGAGGAAGTGTGACAGAGACAGTGAGGGACAGACAGAGAGAGACAGAGAGATGGAGTGGGTTAGAGGCAGTGAGGGACAGACAGAGAGAGACAGAGAGAGGAAGTGTGACAGAGACAGTGAGGGACAGACAGAGAGAGACAGAGAGAGGGAGTGGGACAGAGAGAGTGAGGGACAGACAGAGAGGGACACAGAGATGGAGTGGGACAGAGACGGTGAGGGACAGACAGAGAGAGACATTGAGATGGAGTGGGTTAGAGGCAGTGAGGGACAGACAGAGAGAGACAGAGAGAGGGAGTGGGACAGAGACAGTGAGGGACAGACAGAGAGAAATGGAGAGATCGAGAGGGACAGATACAGTGAGGGACAGACAGAGAGGGACAGAGAGAGGGAGTGGGCCAGAGAGAGTGAGGGGCAGACAGAGAGAGACAGAGAGAGGGAGTGGGACAGAGACATTGAGGGACAGACAGAGAGAGACAGAGAGAGGGAGTGGGACAGAGACAGTGAGGGACAGACAGAGATAGACAGAGAGTGGGAGTGGGACAGAGAGAGTGAGGGGCAGGCAGAGAGAGACAGAGAGACGGAGTTGGGCAGAGAGAGTGTGGGACAGACAGAGAGAGACAGAGAGAGGGCGTGGGACAGAGACAGTGAGGGACATACAGATACAGACAGAGAGAGGGAGTGGGACAGTGACCTTGAGGGACAGACAGAGAGACAGAGAGAGGGAGTGGGACAGAGACAGGGAGGGACCGACAGAGAGTGACAGAGAGAGGGAGTGGGACAGAGAGAGTGAGGGACAGACAGAGAGAGACAGAGAGAGTTAGTGGGACAGAGACAGTGAGGGACAGACAGATACAGACAGAGAGAGGGAGTGGGACAGAGACAGTGAGGGACCGACAGAGATTCACAGAGAGAGGGAGTGGGACAGAGACAGTGAGAGATAGGCAGAGAGAGACAGAGAGAGGGTTTGGGTCAGAGTGAGTGAGGGGCAGACAGAGAGAGAAAGAGAGAGGAAGTTGGTCAGAGACAGTGAGGGACAGACAGAGAGAGACAGAGAGAGGGAGTGTGTTAGTGACAGTGAGGAGCTGACAGAGAGAGACAGAGAGAGGGAGTGGGGCAGAGAGATTGAGGGACAGACAGAGAGAGACAGAGAGAGGGAGTGTGTTAGTGACAGTGAGGGGCAGACAGAGAGAGACAGAGAGATGGAGTGGGACAGAGACAGTGAGGGACAGACAGAGAGACAGAGAGAGGGAGTGGGACAGAGACAGTGAGGGGCAGACAGAGAGACAGAGAGAGGGAGTGGGACAGAGACAGTGAGGGGCAGACAGAGAGAGACAGAGAGATGGAGTGGGACTGAGACAGTGCAGGACAGACAGAAAGAGACAGAGAGAGGGATTGGGTCAGAGACAGTGAGGGACAGACAGAGAGAGACAGGGAGAGGGAGTGGGACAGAGACAGTGAGGGATAGACAGAGACAGACAGAGAGAAGGAGTGTGACAGAGACAGTGAGGGACAGACAGAGAGAGACAAAGAGACGGAGTGAGACAGAGACAGTGAGGGACAGACAGAGTGAGACAGAGAGAGGGTTTGGGACAGAGAGAGAGTGAGGGACTGACAGAGAGAGTCAGAGAGAAGGAGTGGAACAGAGACAGTGAGGGACAGACAGAGAGAGACAGAGAGAGGTAGTGGGACAGAGACAGTGAGGGACAGACAGAGAGAGACAGAGAGAGGGAGTGGGACAGAGACAGTGAGGGACAGACAGAGAGAGACAGAGAGAGTGAGTGGGACAGAGACAGTGAGGGACAGACAGAGAGAGACAGAGAGAGGGAGTGGGACAGAGACAGTGAGGGACAGACAGAGAGAGACAGAGAGAGGTAGTGGGACAGAGACAGTGAGGGACAGACAGAGAGACAGAGAGAGGGAGTGGGACAGAGACAGTGAGGGACAGACAGAGAGAGACAGAGAGAGGGAGTGGGACAGAGACAGTGAGGGACAGACAGAGAGAGACAGAGAGAGGGAGTGGGACAGAGTGAGTGAGGGACAGACAGAGAGAGAAAGAGAGAGGGAGTGGGACAGAGACAGTGAGGTACAGACTGAGAGAGAGAGAGAGAGAGGGAGTGGGACAGAGACAGTGACGGATAGACAGAGAGAGACAGAGAGAGGGTTTCGGACAGAGAGAGAGTCCGGGACAGACAGAGAGACAGGGAGAGGGATTTTGTCAGATACCGTGAGGGACAGACAGAGAGAGACAGAGGGTGTGTTTGGGACAGAGTGAGAGTGAGGGACAGACAGAGAGACAGAGAGAGGGATTGGGACAGAGAATGTGAGGGACAGACAGAGAGAGACAGAGGGATGGAGTGGCACAGAGACCGTGAGTGGCAGACAGAGAGAGACAGAGAGAGGGAGTGGGACAGAGACCGTGAGGGACAGACAGAGAGAGACAAAGAGAGGGAGTGGGACAGAGACAGTGAGGGACAGACAGAGAGAGACAGAGAGAGTGAGTGGGTTAAAGACAGTGAGGGACGGACAGAGAGAGACAGAGAGAGGGAGTGGGACAGAGACAGTGAGAGACAGACAGAGAGAGACAGAGAGAGGGATGGGACAGAGACAGTGGGGGACCGACAGAGAGAGATAGAGAGACGGAGTGGGACAGCGACAGTGATTGAGAGACAGAGAGAGACAAAGAGAGGGATGGGACAGAGACAGTGAGGGACTGACAGAGAGACAGATAGAGGGATTGGGTCAGAGAGAGTGAGGGACAGACAGAGAGAGTAAGAGAGATGGAGTTGGACCCATAGAGAGAGACAGATAGAGTTTTTGGGACAGAGTGTGTGTGAGGGACAGATATAGAGAGACAGAGAGAGGGATTGGGACAGAGACAGTGAGGGACAGACAGAGAGAGACAGAGAGAGGGTGTGGGACAGAGACAGTGCGCGACAGACAGAGAGAGACAGAGAGATAGAGTGGGACAGAGAGAGTGAAGGACAGACAGAGAGAGACAGAGAGAAGGAGTGGGACAGAGACAGTGAGGGACAGACAGAGAGAGACAGAGAGAGGGAGTGGGACAGAGACAGTGAGGGACAGACAGAGAGAGACAGAGAGAGGGAGTGGGACAGAGACAGTGAGGGACAGACGGAGAGAGACAGAGAGAGGGAGAGGGACAGAGACAGTGAGGGACAGACAGAGATAGACAGAGAGAGGGAGTGGGACAGAGACAGTGAGGGACAGAGAGAGAGAGAGTGAGTGGGTTAGAGACAGTGAGGGGCAGACGGAGAGAGACAGAGAGATGGAGTGGGACAGAGACAGTGCAGGACAGACAGAAAGAGACAGAGAGATAGAGTGGGACAGAGACAGTGAGGGACAGACAGAGAGAGACAGAGAGAGGGAGTGGGACAGAGACAGTGAGGGACAGACAGAGAGAGTCAGAGAGAGGGAGTGGGACAGAGACAGTGAGGGACAGACAGAGAGAGACAGAGAGAGGGAGTGGGACAGAGACAGTGAGGGACAGTCAGAGAGACATAGAGAGGGAGTGGGACAGAGACAGTGAGGGACAGACAGAGAGACAGAGAGAGGGAGTGGGACAGAGACATTGAGGGACGGACAGAGAGAGACAGAGAGAGGGAGTGGGACAGAGACAGTGAGGGACAGACAGAGAGAGACAGAGAGAGGGAGTGGGACAGAGACAGTGAGGGACCGACAGAGAGAGACAGAGAGAGAGAGTGGGACAGAGACAGTGAGAGATAGACAGAGAGAGACAGAGAGAGGGTTTGGGCCAGAGTGAGAGTGAGGGACAGACAGAGAGACAGAGAGAGAGATTGGGACAGAGAGAGTGAGAGACAGACAGAGAGAGACGGAGAGAGGGAGTGGTACAGAGACAGTGAGGGACAGACAGAGAGAGAAAGAGAGAGGAAGTTGGACAGAGACAGTGAGGGACAGAGAGAGAGAGACAGAGCGAGGGAGTGGGACAGAGAGAGAGGGACAGACTGAGAGAGACAGAGAGAGGGAGTGTGTTAGTGACAGTGAGGAGCAGACAGAGAGAGACAGAGAGAGGGAGTGGGGCAGAGAGATTGAGGGACAGACAGAGAGAGACAGAGAGAGGGAGTGTGTTAGTGACAGTGAGGGGCAGACAGAGAGAGACAGAGAGATGGAGTGGGTCAGACACATTGAGGGATGGACAGAGAGAGACAGAGAGAGGGAGTGGGACAGAGACAGTGAGGGACAGACAGAGAGAGACAGAGAGAGGGATTGGGTCAGAGACAGTGAGGGCCAGACAGAGCGAAACAGGGAGAGGGAGTGGGCAGAGACAGTGAGGGACAGACAGAGAGAGAAAGAGAGAGGAAGTGTGACAGAGACAGTGAGGGACAGACAGAGAGAGACAGAGAGAGGGAGTGGGACAGAGAGAGTGAGGGACAGACAGAGAGGGACACAGAGAGGGAGTGGGACAGAGACGGTGAGGGACAGACAGAGAGAGACATTGAGATGGAGTGGGTTAGAGGCAGTGAGGGACAGACAGAGAGAGACAGAGAGAGGGATTGGGACCGAGAGAGAGTTAGGGGCAGATGGAGAGACAGAGAGAGGGATTGGGACAGAGAGAGTGAGGGACAAACAGAGAGAGACAGAGTGAGGGAGTGGGAGAGAGAGAGTGAGTGACCGGCAGAGAGAGAAAGCGAGGGGGAGTGGGACAGAGACAGTGAGGGACAGACAGAGAGAGACAGAGAGAGTGAGTGGGACAGAGACAGTGAGGGACTGACAGAGAGAGACGGAGAGAGGGAGTGGGACAGAGACAGTGAGGGACAGACAGAGATAGACAGAGAGTGGGAGTGGGACAGAGAGAGTGAGGGGCAGACAGAGAGAGACAGAGAGATGGAGTTGGACAGAGAGAGTGAGGGACAGACAGAGAGAGACAGAGAGAGGGAGTGGGACAGAGACAGTGAGGGACAGACAGAGAGAGACAGAGAGAGGGAGTGGGACAGAGACAGTGAGGGACAGACAGAGAGAGACAGAGAGAGGGAGTGGGACAGAGACAGTGAGGGACAGACAGATACAGACAGAGAGAGGGAGTGGGACAGAGACATTGAGGGACAGACAGAGAGACAGAGAGAGGGAGTGGGACAGAGACAGGGAGTATGACAGAGACAGTGAGGGACCGACAGAGAGTGACAGAGAGAGGGAGTGGGACAGAGAGAGTGAGGGACAGACAGAGAGAGACAGAGAGAGTGAGTGGGACAGAGATAGTGAGGGACAGACAGATACAGACAGAGAGAGGGAGTGGGACAGAGACATTGAGGGACAGACAGAGAGAGACAGAGAGAGGGAGTGGGACCGAGAGAGTGAGGGACAGACAGAGAGAGACAGAGAGAGGGAGTGGGAGAGAGACAGTGAGGGACAGAAAGAGAGACAGGGAGAGGGAGTGGGACAGAGACAGTGAGGGACAGACAGAGATAGACAGAGAGTGGGAGTGGGACAGAGAGAGTGAGGGACAGACAGAGAGAGACAGAGAGAGGGCGTGGGACAGAGACAGTGAGGGACAGACAGAGAGAGACAGAGACAGGGAGTTGGACAGAGACAGTGAGGGACAGACAGTGAGAGACAGAGAGAGAGAGAGGGGCAGAGACAGTGAGGGACAGACAGAGATACAGAGAGCGGGATTGGGACAGAGAGAGAGGGACAGACAGAGAGAGTAAGAGAGAGGGAGTTGGACAGATAGAGAGAGACAGAAAGAGGGATTGGGACAGAGAGAGTGAGGGACAGACAGAGAGTGACAGAGAGAGGGAGTGGGACAGAGACAGTGAGGGATAGACAGAGAGAGACAGAGAGAGGGTTTGGGACAGAGTGAGAGTGAGGGACAGACAGAGAGAGACAGAGAGAGGGAGTGGGACAGAGACAGTGAGGGACAGACAGAGAGAGAAAGAGTGAGGAAGTGGGGCAGAGAGAGTGAGGGACAGACTGAGAGAGACAGAGAGAGGGAGTGTGTTAGTGACAGTGAGGGGCAGACAGAGAGAGGCAGAGAGAGGGAGTGGGGCAGAGAGATTGAGGGACAGACAGAGAGAGACAGAGAGAGGACGTGGCACAGAGACTGTGAGGGACAGAGAGAGAGAGACAGAGAGAGGGATTGTGTTAGTGACAGTGAGGGGCAGACAGAGAGAGACAGAGAGAGGGATTAGGTCAGAGACATTGAGGGATGGACAGAGAGAGACAGGGAGAGGGAGTGGGACAGAGACAGTGAGGGACAGACAGAGAGAGACAGAGAGATGGAGTGGGACAGAGACAGTGAGGGACAGACAGAGAGAGAAAGAGAGAGGAAGTGTGACAGAGACAGTGAGGGACAGACAGAGAGAGACAGAGAGAGGGAGTAGGACAGAGACAGTGAGGGACAGACAGAGAGAGACAGAGATATGGAGTGGGTTAGAAACAGTGAGGGACAGACAGAGACAGACAGAGAGAGGGAGTGTGTTAGTGTCAGTGAGGGGCAGACAGAGAGAGATAGAGAGAGGGAGTGGGACAGAGAGTGTGAGGGACAGACAGAGAGAGACAGAGAGTGTGTTTGGGACAGAGTGAGAGTGAGGGACAGAGAGACAGAGAGAGGGATTGGGACAGAGAATGTGAGGGACAGACAGAGAGAGAAAGAGAGAGGGAGTGGGACAGAGACAGTGAGGGACAGAGAGAGAGAGTGAGTGAGTGGGTTAGAGACAGTGAGGGACAGTCAGAGAGAGACAGAGAGATTGATTGGGTCAGAGACAGTGAGGGACAGACAGAGAGAGACAGAGAGAGGGTGTGGCACAGAGACAGTGAGGGACAGACAGAGAGAGACAGAGAGAGGGAGTGGGACAGAGACAGTGAGGGACAGACAGAGAGAGACAGAGAGAGGGAATGGGACAGAGAGAGAGTGAGGGACTGACAGAGAGAGACAGAGAGAGGGAGTGAGACAGAGACAGTGAGGGACAGACAGAGAGATACAGAGAGAGGGTATGGGACAGAGAGAGAGTGAGGGACTGACAGAGAGAGTCAGAGAGAGGGAGTGGGACAGAGACAGTGAGGGACAGACAGATACAGACAGAGAGAGGGAGTGGGACAGAGACAGTGAGGGACAGACAGAGAGAGACAGAGAGAGGGAGTGGGACAGAGACAGTGAGGGACAGACAGAGAGAGAGAGAGAGAGTGAGTGGGTTAGAGACTGTGAGGGGCAGACGGAGAGAGACAGAGAGATGGAGTCGGACAGAGACAGTGCGGGACAGACAGTGAGAGACAGAGAGATAGAGTGGGACAGAGACAGTGAGGGACAGACAGAGAGACAGAGAGAGGGAGGGGCTGACAGAGAGAAATGGAGAGAGGGAGTGGGACAGAGAGAGTGAGGGACAGACAGAGAGAGACAGAGAGAGGGAGTGGGACAGAGATAGTGAGGGACAGACAGAGAGAGACAGAGAGAGGGAGTGGGACAGAGACAGTGAGGGACAGATAGAGAGAGACAGAGAGAGGGAGTGGGACAGAGACAGTGAGGTACAGACCGAGAGAGACAGAGAGATGGAGTGGGACAGAGACACTGAGGGACAGACAGAGAGAGACAGAGAGAGGTAGTGGGACAGAGACAGTGAGGGACAGACAGAGAGACAGAGAGAGGGAGTGGGACAGAGACAGTGAGGGACAGACAGAGAGACAGAGAGAGGGAGTGGGACAGGGAGCTTGAGGTACAGACAGAGCGAGAAAGAGAGAGGGAGTGGGACAGAGACCGTGAGGGACAGACAGAGAGAGACAGAGAGGGATTGTGTCAGAAACAGTGAGGGACAGACAGAGAGACAGAGAGAGGGAGTGGGACAGAGAGAGTGAGGGACAGACAGAGAGAGAAAGAGACAGGGAGTGGGACAGAGACAGTGACGGATAGACAGAGAGTGACAGAGAGAGGGTTTCGGACAGAGAGAGAGTCCGGGACAGACAGAGACACAGGGAGAGGGATTTTGTCAGAGACTGTGAGGGACAAACAGAGAGAGACAGAGAGTGTGTTTGGGACAGAGTGAGACTGAGGGACAGACAGAGAGACAGAGAGAGGGATTGGGATAGAGAATGTGAGGGACAGACAGAGAGAGACAGAGGGATGGAGTGGCACAGAGACAGTGAGGGACAGACAGAGAGAGACAGAGAGATGGAGTGGGACAGAGACAGTGAGGGACAGACAGAGAGAGAAAGAGAGAGGAAGTGTGACAGAGACAGTGAGGGACAGACAGAGAGAGACAGAGAGAGGGAGTAGGACAGAGACAGTGAGGGACAGACAGAGAGAGACAGAGATATGGAGTGGGTTAGAAACAGTGAGGGACAGACAGAGACAGACAGAGAGAGGGAGTGTGTTAGTGTCAGTGAGGGGCAGACAGAGAGAGATAGAGAGAGGGAGTGGGACAGAGAGTGTGAGGGACAGACAGAGAGAGACAGAGAGTGTGTTTGGGACAGAGTGAGAGTGAGGGACAGAGAGACAGAGAGAGGGATTGGGACAGAGAATGTGAGGGACAGACAGAGAGAGAAAGAGAGAGGGAGTGGGACAGAGACAGTGAGGGACAGAGAGAGAGAGTGAGTGAGTGGGTTAGAGACAGTGAGGGACAGTCAGAGAGAGACAGAGAGATTGATTGGGTCAGAGACAGTGAGGGACAGACAGAGAGAGACAGAGAGAGGGTGTGGCACAGAGACAGTGAGGGACAGACAGAGAGAGACAGAGAGAGGGAGTGGGACAGAGACAGTGAGGGACAGACAGAGAGAGACAGAGAGAGGGAATGGGACAGAGAGAGAGTGAGGGACTGACAGAGAGAGACAGAGAGAGGGAGTGAGACAGAGACAGTGAGGGACAGACAGAGAGATACAGAGAGAGGGTATGGGACAGAGAGAGAGTGAGGGACTGACAGAGAGAGTCAGAGAGAGGGAGTGGGACAGAGACAGTGAGGGACAGACAGATACAGACAGAGAGAGGGAGTGGGACAGAGACAGTGAGGGACAGACAGAGAGAGACAGAGAGAGGGAGTGGGACAGAGACAGTGAGGGACAGACAGAGAGAGAGAGAGAGAGTGAGTGGGTTAGAGACTGTGAGGGGCAGACGGAGAGAGACAGAGAGATGGAGTCGGACAGAGACAGTGCGGGACAGACAGTGAGAGACAGAGAGATAGAGTGGGACAGAGACAGTGAGGGACAGACAGAGAGACAGAGAGAGGGAGGGGCTGACAGAGAGAAATGGAGAGAGGGAGTGGGACAGAGAGAGTGAGGGACAGACAGAGAGAGACAGAGAGAGGGAGTGGGACAGAGATAGTGAGGGACAGACAGAGAGAGACAGAGAGAGGGAGTGGGACAGAGACAGTGAGGGACAGATAGAGAGAGACAGAGAGAGGGAGTGGGACAGAGACAGTGAGGTACAGACCGAGAGAGACAGAGAGATAGAGTGGGACAGAGACAGTGAGGGACAGACAGAGAGACAGAGAGAGGGAGGGGCTGACAGAGAGAAATGGAGAGAGGGAGTGGGACAGAGAGAGTGAGGGACAGACAGAGAGAGACAGAGAGAGGGAGTGGGACAGAGATAGTGAGGGACAGACAGAGAGAGACAGAGAGAGGGAGTGGGACAGAGACAGTGAGGGACAGATAGAGAGAGACAGAGAGAGGGAGTGGGACAGAGACAGTGAGGTACAGACCGAGAGAGACAGAGAGATGGAGTGGGACAGAGACACTGAGGGACAGACAGAGAGAGACAGAGAGAGGTAGTGGGACAGAGACAGTGAGGGACAGACAGAGAGACAGAGAGAGGGAGTGGGACAGAGACAGTGAGGGACAGACAGAGAGACAGAGAGAGGGAGTGGGACAGGGAGCTTGAGGTACAGACAGAGCGAGAAAGAGAGAGGGAGTGGGACAGAGACCGTGAGGGACAGACAGAGAGAGACAGAGAGGGATTGTGTCAGAAACAGTGAGGGACAGACAGAGAGACAGAGAGAGGGAGTGGGACAGAGAGAGTGAGGGACAGACAGAGAGAGAAAGAGACAGGGAGTGGGACAGAGACAGTGACGGATAGACAGAGAGTGACAGAGAGAGGGTTTCGGACAGAGAGAGAGTCCGGGACAGACAGAGACACAGGGAGAGGGATTTTGTCAGAGACTGTGAGGGACAAACAGAGAGAGACAGAGAGTGTGTTTGGGACAGAGTGAGACTGAGGGACAGACAGAGAGACAGAGAGAGGGATTGGGATAGAGAATGTGAGGGACAGACAGAGAGAGACAGAGGGATGGAGTGGCACAGAGACAGTGAGGGACAGACAGAGAGAGACAGAGAGAGGGAGTGGGACATAGACAGTGAGGGACAGTCAGTGAGAGACAGAGAGAGGGAGTGGGACAGAGACAGTGAGGGACAGACAGAGAGAGACAGAGAGAGGGAGTGGGGCAGAGACAGTGAGGGACAGACAGAGAGATACAGAGAGAGGGAGTGGGACAGAGACAGTGAGGGACAGATAGAGAGAGACAGAGAGAGGGAGTGGGACAGAGACAGTGAGGGACAGACAGAGAGAGACAGAGAGAGGGAGTGGGACATAGACAGTAAGGGTCAGACAGAGAGAGACTGAGGGAGGACGTGTGACAGAGAGAGAGATTGAGGGACAGAGAGAGATACGGAGAGTGTTTGTGGGACTGAGAGAGAGAGGGACAGACAGAGAGAGACTGAGAGAGGGAGAGGGATAGAGAGAGGGAGTTGGACGGAGACAGTGAGGGACAGACAGAGAGAGAAACAGAGAGTGAGTGTGACAGAGATAGTGATGGACAGACAGAGACAGAGCGGGAGAGTGAGGGATAGACAGAGAGAACAGGGAGAGACAGGGAGAGGGATTGAGACAGACAGATATAGATAGAGAGACAGAGAGGGACAGACAGAGGGAGAGATGGAGAGAGGGAGTGGGACAGAGATTGTGAGGGACAGACAGAGAGAGACAGAGAGAGGGATTGGGACAGAGATAGTGAGGGACAGACAGAGAGAGACAGAGAGAGGTAGTGGGATATAGACAGTGAGGGACAGACAGAGAGAAACAGAGAGAGGGAGTGGGACAGAGAGAGTGAGGGACAGACAGAGAGAGAGACAGAGAGAGACAGAGAGAGGGAGTGGGACAGAGACAGTGAGGGACAGACAGAGAGACAGAGAGAGGGAGAGAGAGAGAGTGGGACAGAGAGAGAGTGAGGGACAGACAGAGAGAGACAGAGAGTGGTAGTGGGACAGAGACAGTGAGGGACAGACAGAGAGAGACAGAGAGGGAGAGTGGGACAGAGACAGTGAGGGACCGACAGAGAGAGACAGAGAGAGAGAGTGGGACAGAGACAGTGAGGGACAGACAGAGAGAGACAGAGAGAGGGAGTGGGACAGAGACAGTGAGGGACAGACTGAGAGAGACAGAGAGAGGGACTGGGACAGAGACAGTGAGGGACAGACAGAGAGAGACAGAGAGAGGGAGTGGGACAGAGAGAGTGAGGGACAGACAGAGAGAGACAGAGAGAGGGAGTGGGACAGAGACAGTGAGGGACAGACAGAGAGAGACAGAGAGAGGGAGTGGGACAGTGACAGTGAGTGACAGACAGAGAGAGGGAGTGTAACAGAGAGAGTGAGGGACAGACAGAGAGAGACAGAGAGAGGGATTGGGACGTAGAGAGAGTGAGGTTCAGACAGAGAGAGACAGAGAGGGAGTGACAGAGAGAGAGAGAGACAGAGAGAGAGATAGAGAGAGGGAGTGGGACAGAGACAGTGAGGGACAGACAGAGAGAGACAGAGAGAGGGAGTGGGACAGAGAGAGTGAGGGACAGACAGAGAGAGAGACAGAGAGAGACAGAGAGAGGGAGTGGGACAGAGACAGTGAGGGACAGACAGAGAGACAGAGAGAGGGAGAGAGAGAGAGTGGGACAGAGAGAGAGTGAGGGACAGACAGAGAGAGACAGAGAGTGGTAGTGGGACAGAGACAGTGAGGGACAGACAGAGAGAGACAGAGAGGGAGAGTGGGACAGAGACAGTGAGGGACCGACAGAGAGAGACAGAGAGAGAGAGTGGGACAGAGACAGTGAGGGACAGACAGAGAGAGACAGAGAGAGGGAGTGGGACAGAGACAGTGAGGGACAGACTGAGAGAGACAGAGAGAGGGACTGGGACAGAGACAGTGAGGGACAGACAGAGAGAGACAGAGAGAGGGAGTGGGACAGAGAGAGTGAGGGACAGACAGAGAGAGACAGAGAGAGGGAGTGGGACAGAGACAGTGAGGGACAGACAGAGAGAGACAGAGAGAGGGAGTGGGACAGAGAGAGTGAGGGACAGACAGAGAGAGACAGAGAGAGGGAGTTGGACAGAGACAGTGAGGGACAGACAGAGAGATTCAGAGACATGGAGTGGGACAGAGAGAGTGAGGGACAGATAGAGAGAGACAGAGAGAGGGAGTGGGACAGAGATTGTGATGGACAGACAGAGAGAGACAGAGAGAGGGATTGGGACGGAGATCGTGAGGGACAGACAGAGAGAGACAGAGAGAGGTAGTGGGATAGAGACAGTGAGGGACAGACAGAGAGAAACAGAGAGAGGGAGTGGGACAGTGACAGTGAGTGACAGACAGAGAGAGGGAGTGTAACAGAGAGAGTGAGGGACAGACAGAGAGAGACAGAGAGAGGGATTGGGACAGAGAGAGAGTGAGGGACAGACAGAGAGAGACAGAGAGGGAGAGACAGAGAGAGAGAGAGACAGAGAGAGAGATAGAGAGAGGGAGTGGGACAGAGAGAGTGAGGGACAGACAGAGAGGGACAGAGAGAGGGAGTGGGACAGAGAGAGTGAGGGACAGACAGAGAGGGACAGAGAGAGGGAGTGGGACTGAGACAGTGAGAGACAGACAGAGAGAGACGGAGAGAGGGAGTGGTACAGAGACAGTGAGGGGCAGACAGAGAGAGACAGAGAGAGGGAGTGGGACAGAGATTGTGAGGGACAGACAGAGAGAGACAGAGAGAGGGAGTAGGACAGAGATAGTGAGGGACAGACAGAGAGAGACAGAGGGAGGGAGTGGGACATAGACAGTGAGAGACAGACAGAGAGAGGCGGAGTGGGGGAGAGAGAGAGGGAGTTGGACAGAGCCAGTGCTGAACAGACAGAGAGAGACAGAGAGAGTGAGAGGGACAGACTGTCAGAGACAGAGAGAGTGAATGTGACAGAGAGAGAGAGAGGGACAGACGGAGAGAGAGATGGAGAAGGTGAGTGGGACAGAGAGAGAGAGTTGGGCAGAGACTGTGATGGACAGACAGAGAGAGACAGATAGAGAGAGAGAGGGACAGACAGAGAGAGAGACAGACAGAGACAGAGAGAGGGAGTGGGACAGAGACAGTGAGGGACAGACAGAGAGACAGAGAGAGGGAGTGGGACAGAGAGAGAGTGAGGGACAGACAGAGAGAGACAGAGAGTGGTAGTGGGACAGAGACAGTGAGGGACAGACAGTGAGAGACAGAGAGTGGTAGTGGGACAGAGACAGTGAGGGACAGACAGAGAGAGACAGAGAGAGGGAGTGGGACATAGACAGTGAGGGACAGACAGAGAGAGACTGAGGGCGGAAGTGTGACAGAGACAGTGAGGGACAGACAGAGAGAGACAGAGAGAGGGAGTGGGACAGAGAGAGTGAGGGACAGACAGAGATACAGAGAGAGGGAGTGGGACAGAGACAGTGAGGGACAGACAGAGAGAGACAGAGAGAGGGAGTGGGACAGAGACAGTGAGGGACAGACAGAGAGAGACAGAGAGAGGGAGTGGGACATAGACAGTAAGGGTCAGACAGAGAGAGACTGAGGGAGGACGTGTGACAGAGAGAGAGATTGAGGGACAGAGAGAGATACGGAGAGTGTTTGTGGGACTGAGAGAGAGAGGGACAGACAGAGAGAGACTGAGAGAGGGAGAGGGATAGAGAGAGGGAGTTGGACGGAGACAGTGAGGGACAGACAGAGAGAGAAACAGAGAGCGAGTGTGACAGAGATAGTGATGGACAGACAGAGACAGAGCGGGAGAGTGAGGGATAGACAGAGAGAACAGGGAGAGACAGGGAGAGGGATTGAGACAGACAGATATAGACAGAGAGACAGAGAGGGACAGACAGAGGGAGAGATGGAGAGAGGGAGTGGGACAGAGATTGTGAGGGACAGACAGAGAGAGACAGAGAGAGGGATTGGGACAGAGATAGTGAGGGACAGACAGAGAGAGACAGAGAGAGGTAGTGGGATATAGACAGTGAGGGACAGACAGAGAGAAACAGAGAGAGGGAGTGGGACAGTGACAGTGAGTGACAGATAGAGAGAGGGAGTGTAACGGAGAGAGTGAGGGACAGACAGAGAGAGACAGAGAGAGGGATTGGGATGTAGAGAGAGTGAGGTTCAGACAGAGAGAGACAGAGAGGGAGTGACAGAGAGAGAGAGAGACAGAGAGAGAGATAGAGAGAGGGAGTGGGACAGAGACAGTGAGGGACAGACAGAGAGAGACAGAGAGAGGGAGTGGGACAGAGAGAGTGAGGGACAGACAGAGAGAGAGACAGAGAGAGACAGAGAGAGGGAGTGGGACAGAGACAGTGAGGGACAGACAGAGAGACAGAGAGAGGGAGAGAGAGAGAGTGGGACAGAGAGAGAGTGAGGGACAGACAGAGAGAGACAGAGAGTGGTAGTGGGACAGAGACAGTGAGGGACAGACAGAGAGAGACAGAGAGGGAGAGTGGGACAGAGACAGTGAGGGACCGACAGAGAGAGACAGAGAGAGAGAGTGGGACAGAGACAGTGAGGGACAGACAGAGAGAGACAGAGAGAGGGAGTGGGACAGAGACAGTGAGGGACAGACTGAGAGAGACAGAGAGAGGGACTGGGACAGAGACAGTGAGGGACAGACAGAGAGAGACAGAGAGAGGGAGTGGGACAGAGAGAGTGAGGGACAGACAGAGAGAGACAGAGAGAGGGAGTGGGACAGAGACAGTGAGGGACAGACAGAGAGAGACAGAGAGAGGGAGTGGGACAGAGAGAGTGAGGGACAGACAGAGAGAGACAGAGAGAGGGAGTGGGACAGAGACAGTGAGGGACAGACAGAGAGGGACAGAGAGAGGGAGTGGGACTGAGACAGTGAGAGACAGACAGAGAGAGACGGAGAGAGGGAGTGGTACAGAGACAGTGAGGGGCAGACAGAGAGAGACAGAGAGAGGGAGTGGGACAGAGATTGTGAGGGACAGACAGAGAGAGACAGAGAGAGGGAGTAGGACAGAGATAGTGAGGGACAGACAGAGAGAGACAGAGGGAGGGAGTGGGACATAGACAGTGAGAGACAGACAGAGAGAGACGGAGTGGGGGAGAGAGAGAGGGAGTTGGACAGAGCCAGTGCTGAACAGACAGAGAGAGACAGAGAGAGTGAGAGGGACAGACTGTCAGAGACAGAGAGAGTGAATGTGACAGAGAGAGAGAGAGGGACAGACGGAGAGAGAGATGGAGAAGGTGAGTGGGACAGAGAGAGAGAGTTGGGCAGAGACTGTGATGGACAGACAGAGAGAGACAGATAGAGAGAGAGAGGGACAGACAGAGAGAGAGACAGACAGAGACAGAGAGAGGGAGTGGGACAGAGACAGTGAGGGACAGACAGAGAGACAGAGAGAGGGAGTGGGACAGAGAGAGAGTGAGGGACAGACAGAGAGAGACAGAGAGTGGTAGTGGGACAGAGACAGTGAGGGACAGACAGTGAGAGACAGAGAGTGGTAGTGGGACAGAGACAGTGAGGGACAGACAGAGAGAGACAGAGAGAGGGAGTGGGACATAGACAGTGAGGGACAGACAGAGAGAGACTGAGGGCGGAAGTGTGACAGAGACAGTGAGGGACAGACAGAGAGAGACAGAGAGAGGGAGTGGGACAGAGAGAGTGAGGGACAGACAGAGATACAGAGAGAGGGAGTGGGACAGAGACAGTGAGGGACAGATAGAGAGAGACAGAGAGAGGGAGTGGGACAGAGACAGTGAGGGACAGACAGAGAGAGACAGAGAGAGGGAGTGGGACATAGACAGTGAGGGACAGACAGAGATACAGAGAGAGGGAGTGGGACAGAGACAGTGAGGGACAGATAGAGAGAGACAGAGAGAGGGAGTGGGACAGAGACAGTGAGGGGCAGACAGAGAGAGACAGGGAGAGGGAGTGGGACATAGACAGTAAGGGACAGACAGAGAGAGACTGAGGGAGGACGTGTGACAGAGAGAGAGATTGAGGGACAGAGAGAGATACGGAGAGTGTTTGTGGGACTGAGAGAGAGAGGGACAGACAGAGAGAGACTGAGAGAGGGAGAGGGATAGAGAGAGGGAGTTGGACGGAGACAGTGAGGGACAGACAGAGAGAGAAACAGAGAGCGAGTGTGACAGAGATAGTGATGGACAGACAGAGACAGAGCGGGAGAGTGAGGGATAGACAGAGAGAACAGGGAGAGACAGGGAGAGGGATTGAGACAGACAGATATAGACAGAGAGACAGAGAGGGACAGACAGAGGGAGAGATGGAGAGAGGGAGTGGGACAGAGATTGTGAGGGACAGACAGAGAGAGACAGAGAGAGGGATTGGGACAGAGATAGTGAGGGACAGACAGAGAGAGACAGAGAGAGGTAGTGGGATATAGACAGTGAGGGACAGACAGAGAGAAACAGAGAGAGGGAGTGGGACAGTGACAGTGAGTGACAGACAGAGAGAGGGAGTGTAACAGAGAGAGTGAGGGACAGACAGAGAGAGACAGAGAGAGGGATTGGGACGTAGAGAGAGTGAGGTTCAGACAGAGAGAGACAGAGAGGGAGTGACAGAGAGAGAGAGAGACAGAGAGAGAGATAGAGAGAGGGAGTGGGACAGAGACAGTGAGGGACAGACAGAGAGAGACAGAGAGAGGGAGTGGGACAGAGAGAGTGAGGGACAGACAGAGAGAGAGACAGAGAGAGACAGAGAGAGGGAGTGGGACAGAGACAGTGAGGGACAGACAGAGAGACAGAGAGAGGGAGAGAGAGAGAGTGGGACAGAGAGAGAGTGAGGGACAGACAGAGAGAGACAGAGAGTGGTAGTGGGACAGAGACAGTGAGGGACAGACAGAGAGAGACAGAGAGGGAGAGTGGGACAGAGACAGTGAGGGACCGACAGAGAGAGACAGAGAGAGAGAGTGGGACAGAGACAGTGAGGGACAGACAGAGAGAGACAGAGAGAGGGAGTGGGACAGAGACAGTGAGGGACAGACTGAGAGAGACAGAGAGAGGGACTGGGACAGAGACAGTGAGGGACAGACAGAGAGAGACAGAGAGAGGGAGTGGGACAGAGAGAGTGAGGGACAGACAGAGAGAGACAGAGAGAGGGAGTGGGACAGAGACAGTGAGGGACAGACAGAGAGAGACAGAGAGAGGGAGTGGGACAGAGACAGTGAGGGACAGACAGAGAGAGACAGAGAGAGGGAGTGGGACAGAGACAGTGAGGGACAGACAGAGAGATTCAGAGACATGGAGTGGGACAGAGAGAGTGAGGGACAGATAGAGAGAGACAGAGAGAGGGAGTGGGACAGAGATTGTGAGGGACAGACAGAGGGAGACAGAGAGAGGGATTGGGACAGAGATAGTGAGGGACAGACAGAGAGAGACAGAGAGAGGTAGTGGGATAGAGACAGTGAGGGACAGACAGAGAGAAACAGAGAGAGGGACTGGGACAGTGACAGTGAGTGACAGACAGAGAGAGGGAGTGTAACAGAGAGAGTGAGGGACAGACAGAGAGAGACAGAGAGAGGGATTGGGACAGAGAGAGAGTGAGGGACAGACAGAGAGAGACAGAGAGGGAGAGACAGAGAGAGAGAGAGACAGAGAGAGAGATAGAGAGAGGGAGTGGGACAGAGAGAGTGAGGGACAGACAGAGAGGGACAGAGAGAGGGAGTGGGACAGAGAGAGTGAGGGACAGACAGAGAGGGACAGAGAGAGGGAGTGGGACTGAGACAGTGAGAGACAGACAGAGAGAGACGGAGAGAGGGAGTGGTACAGAGACAGTGAGGGGCAGACAGAGAGAGACAGAGAGAGGGAGTGGGACAGAGATTGTGAGGGACAGACAGAGAGAGACAGAGAGAGGGAGTAGGACAGAGATAGTGAGGGACAGACAGAGAGAGACAGAGGGAGGGAGTGGGACATAGACAGTGAGAGACAGACAGAGAGAGACGGAGTGGGGGAGAGAGAGAGGGAGTTGGACAGAGCCAGTGCTGAACAGACAGAGAGAGACAGAGAGAGTGAGAGGGACAGACTGTCAGAGACAGAGAGAGTGAATGTGACAGAGAGAGAGAGAGGGACAGACGGAGAGAGAGATGGAGAAGGTGAGTGGGACAGAGAGAGAGAGTTGGGCAGAGACTGTGATGGACAGACAGAGAGAGACAGATAGAGAGAGAGAGGGACAGACAGAGAGAGAGACAGACAGAGACAGAGAGAGGGAGTGGGACAGAGACAGTGAGGGACAGACAGAGAGACAGAGAGAGGGAGTGGGACAGAGAGAGAGTGAGGGACAGACAGAGAGAGACAGAGAGTGGTAGTGGGACAGAGACAGTGAGGGACAGACAGTGAGAGACAGAGAGTGGTAGTGGGACAGAGACAGTGAGGGACAGACAGAGAGAGACAGAGAGAGGGAGTGGGACATAGACAGTGAGGGACAGACAGAGAGAGACTGAGGGCGGAAGTGTGACAGAGACAGTGAGGGACAGACAGAGAGAGACAGAGAGAGGGAGTGTGACAGAGAGAGTGAGGGGCAGACAGAGAGAGACAGAGAGAGGGAGTGGGACAGAGAGAGTGAGGGACAGACAGAGATACAGAGAGAGGGAGTGGGACAGAGACAGTGAGGGACAGATAGAGAGAGACAGAGAGAGGGAGTGGGACAGAGACAGTGAGGGACAGACAGAGAGAGACAGAGAGAGGGAGTGGGACATAGACAGTAAGGGACAGATAGAGAGAGACAGAGAGAGGGAGTGGGACAGAGACAGTGAGGGACAGACAGAGAGAGACAGAGAGAGGGAGTGGGGCAGAGACAGTGAGGGACAGACTGAGAGAGACAGAGAGAGGGAGTGGGACATAGACAGTGAGGGACAGACAGAGAGAGACTGAGGGCGGAAGTGTGACAGAGACAGTGAGGGACAGACAGAGAGAGACAGAGAGAGGGAGTGGGACATAGACAGTAAGGGTCAGACAGAGAGAGACTGAGGGAGGACGTGTGACAGAGAGAGAGATTGAGGGACAGAGACAGATACGGAGAGTGTTTGTGGGACTGAGAGAGAGAGGGACAGACAGAGAGAGACTGAGAGAGGGAGAGGGATAGAGAGAGGGAGTTGGACGGAGACAGTGAGGGACAGACAGAGAGAGAAACAGAGAGCGAGTGTGACAGAGATAGTGATGGACAGACAGAGACAGAGCGGGAGAGTGAGGGATAGACAGAGAGAACAGGGAGAGACAGGGAGAGGGATTGAGACAGACAGATATAGACAGAGAGACAGAGAGGGACAGACAGAGGGAGAGATGGAGAGAGGGAGTGGGACAGAGATTGTGAGGGACAGACAGAGAGAGACAGAGAGAGGGATTGGGACAGAGATAGTGAGGGACAGACAGAGAGAGACAGAGAGAGGTAGTGGGATATAGACAGTGAGGGACAGACAGAGAGAAACAGAGAGAGGGAGTGGGACAGTGACAGTGAGTGACAGACAGAGAGAGGGAGTGTAACGGAGAGAGTGAGGGACAGACAGAGAGAGACAGAGAGAGGGATTGGGATGTAGAGAGAGTGAGGTTCAGACAGAGAGAGACAGAGAGGGAGTGACAGAGAGAGAGAGAGACAGAGAGAGAGATAGAGAGAGGGAGTGGGACAGAGACAGTGAGGGACAGACAGAGAGAGACAGAGAGAGGGAGTGGGACAGAGAGAGTGAGGGACAGACAGAGAGAGAGACAGAGAGAGACAGAGAGAGGGAGTGGGACAGAGACAGTGAGGGACAGACAGAGAGACAGAGAGAGGGAGAGAGAGAGAGTGGGACAGAGAGAGAGTGAGGGACAGACAGAGAGAGACAGAGAGTGGTAGTGGGACAGAGACAGTGAGGGACAGACAGAGAGAGACAGAGAGGGAGAGTGGGACAGAGACAGTGAGGGACCGACAGAGAGAGACAGAGAGAGAGAGTGGGACAGAGACAGTGAGGGACAGACAGAGAGAGACAGAGAGAGGGAGTGGGACAGAGACAGTGAGGGACAGACTGAGAGAGACAGAGAGAGGGACTGGGACAGAGACAGTGAGGGACAGACAGAGAGAGACAGAGAGAGGGAGTGGGACAGAGAGAGTGAGGGACAGACAGAGAGAGACAGAGAGAGGGAGTGGGACAGAGACAGTGAGGGACAGACAGAGAGAGACAGAGAGAGGGAGTGGGACAGAGAGAGTAAGGGACAGACAGAGAGAGACAGAGAGAGGGAGTGGGACAGAGACAGTGAGGGACAGACAGAGAGATTCAGAGACATGGAGTGGGACAGAGAGAGTGAGGGACAGATAGAGAGAGACAGAGAGAGGGAGTGGGACAGAGATTGTGATGGACAGACAGAGAGAGACAGAGAGAGGGATTGTGACAGAGATCGTGAGGGACAGACAGAGAGAGACAGAGAGAGGTAGTGGGATAGAGACAGTGAGGGACAGACAGAGAGAAACAGAGAGAGGGAGTGGGACAGTGACAGTGAGTGACAGACAGAGAGAGGGAGTGTAACAGAGAGAGTGAGGGACAGACAGAGAGAGACAGAGAGAGGGATTGGGACAGAGAGAGAGTGAGGGACAGACAGAGAGAGACAGAGAGGGAGAGACAGAGAGAGAGAGAGACAGAGAGAGAGATAGAGAGAGGGAGTGGGACAGAGAGAGTGAGGGACAGACAGAGAGGGACAGAGAGAGGGAGTGGGACAGAGAGAGTGAGGGACAGACAGAGAGGGACAGAGAGAGGGAGTGGGACTGAGACAGTGAGAGACAGACAGAGAGAGACGGAGAGAGGGAGTGGTACAGAGACAGTGAGGGGCAGACAGAGAGAGACAGAGAGAGGGAGTGGGACAGAGATTGTGAGGGACAGACAGAGAGAGACAGAGAGAGGGAGTAGGACAGAGATAGTGAGGGACAGACAGAGAGAGACAGAGGGAGGGAGTGGGACATAGACAGTGAGAGACAGACAGAGAGAGACGGAGAGAGGGAGTGGGGGAGAGAGAGAGGGAGTTGGACAGAGCCAGTGCTGAACAGACAGAGAGAGACAGAGAGAGAGAGAGGGACAGACTGTCAGAGACAGAGAGAGTGAATGTGACAGAGAGAGAGAGAGGGACAGACGGAGAGAGAGATGGAGAAGGTGAGTGGGACAGAGAGAGAGAGTTGGGCAGAGACTGTGATGGACAGACAGAGAGAGACAGATAGAGAGAGAGAGGGACAGACAGAGAGAGAGACAGACAGAGACAGAGAGAGGGAGTGGGACAGAGAGAGAGTGAGGGACAGACAGAGAGAGACAGAGAGTGGTAGTGGGACAGAGACAGTGAGGGACAGACAGTGAGAGACAGAGAGTGGTAGTGGGACAGAGACAGTGAGGGACAGACAGAGAGAGACAGAGAGAGGGAGTGGGACATTGACAGTGAGGGACAGACAGAGAGAGACTGAGGGCGGAAGTGTGACAGAGACAGTGAGGGACAGACAGAGAGAGACAGAGAGAGGGAGTGGGACAGAGAGAGTGAGGGACAGACAGAGATACAGAGAGAGGGAGTGGGACAGAGACAGTGAGGGACAGACAGAGAGAGACAGAGAGAGGGAGTGGGACAGAGACAGTGAGGGACAGACAGAGAGAGACAGAGAGAGGGAGTGGGACATAGACAGTAAGGGTCAGACAGAGAGAGACTGAGGGAGGACGTGTGACAGAGAGAGAGATTGAGGGACAGAGACAGATACGGAGAGTGTTTGTGGGACTGAGAGAGAGAGGGACAGACAGAGAGAGACTGAGAGAGGGAGAGGGATAGAGAGAGGGAGTTGGACGGAGACAGTGAGGGACAGACAGAGAGAGAAACAGAGAGAGAGTGTGACAGAGATAGTGATGGACAGACAGAGACAGAGCGGGAGAGTGAGGGATAGACAGAGAGAACAGGGAGAGACAGGGAGAGGGATTGAGACAGACAGATATAGACAGAGAGACAGAGAGGGACAGACAGAGGGAGAGATGGAGAGAGGGAGTGGGACAGAGATTGTGAGGGACAGACAGAGAGAGACAGAGAGAGGGATTGGGACAGAGATAGTGAGGGACAGACAGAGAGAGACAGAGAGAGGTAGTGGGATATAGACAGTGAGGGACAGACAGAGAAACAGAGAGAGGGAGTGGGACAGTGACAGTGAGTGACAGACAGAGAGAGGGAGTGTAACAGAGAGAGTGAGGGACAGACAGAGAGAGACAGAGAGAGGGATTGGGACGTAGAGAGAGTGAGGTTCAGACAGAGAGAGACAGAGAGGGAGTGACAGAGAGAGAGAGAGACAGAGAGACAGATAGAGAGAGGGAGTGGGACAGAGACAGTGAGGGACAGACAGAGAGAGACAGAGAGAGGGAGTGGGACAGAGAGAGTGAGGGACAGACAGAGAGAGACAGAGAGAGGGAGTGGGACAGAGAGAGTGAGGGACAGACAGAGAGGGACAGAGAGAGGGAGTGGGACAGAGACGGTGAGAGACAGACAGAGAGAGACGGAGAGAGGGAGTGGTACAGAGACAGTGAGGGGCAGACAGAGAGAGACAGAGAGAGGGAGTGGGACAGAGATTGTGAGGGACAGACAGAGAGAGACAGAGAGAGGGAGTAGGACAGAGATAGTGAGGGACAGACAGAGAGAGACAGAGGGAGGGAGTGGGACAGAGACAGTGAGAGACAGACAGAGAGAGACAGAGAGAGGGAGTGGGACAGAGACAGTGAGAGACAGACAGAGAGAGACGGAGAGAGGGAGTGGGGGAGAGAGAGAGGGAGTTGGACAGAGCCAGTGCTGAACAGACAGAGAGAGACAGAGAGAGAGAAAGGAACAGACTGTCAGAGACAGAGAGAGTGAATGTGACAGAGAGAGAGACAGAGGGACAGACGGAGAGAGAGATGGAGAAGGTGAGTGGGACAGAGAGAGAGAGTTGGGCAGAGACTGTGATGGACAGACAGAGAGAGACAGATAGAGTGAGAGAGGGACAGACAGAGAGAGAGACAGAGAGAGACAGAGAGAGGGAGTGGGACAGAGACAGTGAGGGACAGACAGAGAGACAGAGAGAGGGAGAGAGAGGGAGTGGGACAGAGAGAGAGTGAGGGACAGACAGAGAGAGACTGAGAGTGGTAGTGGGACAGAGACAGTGAGGGACAGACAGAGAGCGACAGAGAGAGGGAGTGGGACATAGACAGTAAGGGTCAGACAGAGAGAGACTGAGGGAGGACGTGTGACAGAGAGAGAGATTGAGGGACAGAGAGAGATACGGAGAGTGTTTGTGGGACTGAGAGAGAGAGAGAGGGACAGACAGAGAGACACTGAGAGAGGGAGAGGGATAGAGAGAGGGAGTTGGACAGAGACAGTGAGGGACAGACAGAGAGAGAAACAGAGAGAGAGTGGGACAGTGATAGTGATGGACAGACAGAGAGAGACAGAGAGAGGGAGTGGGACAGAGACAGTGAGGGACAGACAGAGAGAGAAACAGAGAGAGAGTGTGACAGAGATAGTGATGGACAGACAGAGACAGAGCGGGAGAGTGAGGGACAGACAGAGAGAACAGGGAGAGACAGGGAGAGGGATTGAGACAGGCAGATATAGATAGAGAGACAGAGAGGGACAGACAGAGGGAGAGATGGAGAGAGGGAGTGGGACAGAGACAGAGAGAGAGAGGGACAGAGTGAGGGAGCGGGACAGAGACAGGGAGAGAGAGGGACAGAGTGAGGGAGCGGGACCGAGTCAGAGAGAGAGAGAGGGACAGAGCGAGGGAACGGGACAGAGACAGAGAGAGAGAGGGACAGAGCGAGGGAACGGGACAGAGACAGAGAGAGAGGGACAGAGTGAGGGAGCGGGACAGAGACAGAGAGAGAGAGGGACAGAGCGAGCGAGCGGGACAGAGACAGAGAGAGAGAGAGAGGGACAGAACGAGGGAACGGGACAGAGACAGAGAGAGAGAGAGGGACAGGTGCAGTGTGTGGAAACCGGGCCAGCAGCAGGTGAGGGTTGTCAACTTCCACCTGTTGTTTTCCTAAACCCTTCGCATCCTTCCATACCTCCCTCCCTCCTTCTCTCTCTCTCTCCCCCTTTTCTCCCCTGCTCACTCTCTACCTCCCTCCATCCCTCTGTCTCCCCCCCCCCCACCACCTCCAGCACCTCAGCCCTCCCCTCCTGACCCTCTCTCTCCCTCCCCCTCTCTCTCCCTCCTTCCCTCTCTCCCTCCCTCTCTCTCTCTCTCTCCTTCCCTCCCTCCCCTCGTCTCTCACAAAGACGTGCCTGCATATTATCTGCCGCAGCTGTGGAGCCTTGAAAGACGTCAATTGTCTTGGCGGTGGTGTGGAGGAGGTGGGGAGGATGTTGATGGGTTGTGAGGCGGTCTGGGGTGGGGGGGTGGGGGGGTGGGGTGTCTCTGGGACATTATTCTGAGCTGGTATGTGAGGTAGAGAGAGAGAGAGAGGGATGGGGGTGGGGGAAGTGTGGCGTTGGAGTGTGGGTCTGGAATGTGAAGTGTTTCAAACTTGGGATAATGATATTCTTGGGATAACTCTCTGGGTGACCTTGAGAATCCTTCGAGGGAGGGAGACAGAGAACGACAGAAGTGTCGGAGGAGCGGACAGAGGAGGGAGGGAGGGAGGGAGGGAGGGAGGTGGTGGTGGGTGGGTGGGGGGGGGGTGGTGTGGGGAACAACAGGCAGGGAGGGGTCTGTTCATTCCTGAACAATGACAGCACTGACCCATCCTCGAAATTCTTAAAAAGAAAATCGGCACCAAATTTGGAAGGGTCAGAGTGGTGGGGTTATAAAAGAGGGAGAAATCGCCTTCACACCTAACACTGTTGGACTGGCTCTCCAGATTGGCACTGTCTCTCTCTCTCTCTCTCTCTCTTTAGCGTTTCCGCTCTCTCTCTCTCTCTCTCACCCCTCTGCCTGCTGCATCGGTGAGTCTGTGTTCCAGGTAAAACAAAATCCTGCTCTGTCTCTGCCTCTCTCTCTCTCTCTCTCTCTCTGTCCCTGTCTCGCCCTGTCTCTTTCTCTCTCTCTCCATCCCTCCCTGTCTCTCTCTCTCTCTCTCTCTCTCTCTATCTCTATCTCTCTGTCCCTGTCTCGCCCTGTCTCTCTCTCTCTCTCTCTCCATCCTTCCCTGTCTCTCCCTGTCTCTCCCTGTCTCTCTCTCTCTGTCCCATCCTGTCTCAGTCTGTCTCTGCCTCTCTCTCTCTCTATCTCCGTCCCTGTCTCGCCCCGTCTCTCTCTCTGTCCCTATCTTGCCCTGTCTCTCTCTCTCTCTCCATCCCTCCCTGTCTCCCTCTCTCTCTCTCTGTCGCATCCTGTCTCAGTCTGTCTCTCTCTCCCTCCATCCCCGTCTCTCCCTGTCTCTCTCTCTCTGTCCCATCCTGTCTCAGTCTGTCTCTCACTCTCTCTCACTGTCTGTTTCTGCCTCTCTCCCTCCCTCCCAATCTCTCTTTCTCTGTCTCTCTCTCCCTCCATCCCCGTCTCTCCCTGTCTCTCTCTCTCTGTCCCATCCTGTCTCAGTCTCTCTCTCTCTGTCCCATCCTGTCTCAGTCTCTCTCTCTCTCTCTCTCTCTCTCTGTCCCATCCTGTCTCAGTCTCTCTCTCTCTCTCTGTCCCATCCTGTCTCAGTCTCTCTCTCTCTCTCTCTCTGTCCCATCCTGTCTCAGTCTCTCTCTCTCTGTCCCATCCTGTCTCAGTCTCTCTCTCTCTCTCTCTCTCGCTGTCCGTTCCTGCTTCTCATTCCCTGCTCTATCTCTGCCTCTCTCTCTATCTCTCCATCCCTATCTCTCCCTGTCTCTCTCTCTCTGTCCCATCCTGTCTCAGTCTCTCTCTCTCTCTCTCGCTGTCAGTTCCTGCTTCTCATTCCCTGCTCTATCTCTGCCTCTCTCTATCTCTCCATCCCTATCTCTCCCTGTCTCTCTCTCTCTCTGTCCCATCCTGTCTCAGTCTCTCTCTCTCTCTCTCTCTGTCCCATCCTGTCTCAGTCTCTCTCTCTCTCTCTCTGTCCCATCCTGTCTCAGTCTCTCTCTCTCTCTCTCTCTGTCCCATCCTGTCTCAGTCTCTCTCTCTATCTCTCCATCCCTATCTCTCCCTGTCTCTCTCTCTCTGTCCCATCCTGTCTCAGTCTCTCTCTCTCTCTCTCTCGCTGTCCGTTCCTGCTTCTCACTCCCTGCTCTATCTCTGCCTCTATCTCTCCACCCTATCTCTCCCTGTCTCTCTCCCTCTGTCCCATCCTGTCTCAGTCTCTCTCTCTCTCTCTCTCTCTGTCCCATCCTGTCTCAGTCTCTCTCTCTCTCTCTCTCTCTCTCTGTCCCATCCTGTCTCAGTCTCTCTCTCTCTCCATCCCTATCTCTCCCTGTCTCTCTCTCTCTGTCCCATCCTGTCTCAGTCTCTCTCTCTCTCTCTCGCTGTCCGTTCCTGCTTCTCACTCCCTGCTCTATCTCTGCCTCTATCTCTCCACCCCTATCTCTCCCTGTCTCTCTCCCTCTGTCCCATCCTGTCTCAGTCTCTCTCTCTCTCCCTCTGTCCCATCCTGTCTCAGTCTCTCTCTCTCTCTCTCTCTCTGTCCCATCCTGTCTCAGTCTCTCTCTCTCTCTCTCGCTGTCCGTTCCTGCTTCTCACTCCCTGCTCTATCTCTGCCTCTATCTCTCCACCCCTATCTCTCTCTCTCTCTCTCTCTCTGTCCCATCCTGTCTCAGTCTCTCTCTCTCTCTCTCTCTCTCGCTGTCCGTTCCTGCTTCTCATTCCCTGCTCTATCTCTGCCTCTCTCTCTATCTCTCCATCCCTATCTCTCCCTGTCTCTCTCTCTCTCTGTCCCATCCTGTCTCAGTCTCTCGCTCTCTCTCTCTCTCTCTCTCTCGCTGTCCGTTCCTGCTTCTCACTCCCTGCTCTATCTCTGCCTCTCTCTCCACCCCTATCTCGCCCTGTCTCTCTCCCTCCATCCCTCCCTGTCTCTCTCTCTGTCCCATCCCATCTCAGTCTCTCTTTCTCTCTCTCTCTATCTGTCTGATCCTGCTTTTTACTCCCTTCTCCATCCCTGTCTCTCTCTCTCTCTCTGTCCCATCCTGTCTCAGTCTCTCTCTCTCTCTCTCTGTCCCATCCTGTCTCAGTCTCTCTCTCTCTCTGTCCCATCCTGTCTCAGTCTCTCTCTCTCTCTCTGTCCCATCCTGTCTCAGTCTCTCTCTCTCTCTCTCTCTGTCCCATCCTGTCTCAGTCTCTCTCTCTCTGTCCCATCCTGTCTCAGTCTCTCGCTCTCTCTCTCTCTCTCTCTCGTTGTCCGTTCCTGACTCTCTCTGCCTGCTCTATCTCTGCCTCTCTCTCTATCTCTCCGTCCCTATCTCTCCCTGTCTCTCTCTCTCTGTCCCATCCTGTCTCAGTCTCTCTCTCTCTCTCGCTGTCCGTTCCTGCCTCTTTCTGCCTGCTCTATCTCTGCCCCTCTCTCTCTCTCCCTCCCTATCTGTCTCTCTCTCTCCCTCCATCCCTCCCTGTCTCTCTCTCTCTGTCCCATCCTATCTCAGTCTGTCTCTCTCTCTCTCTCTCAGTCTCACTATGTCTGTTTCTGCCTCTCTGCCTGCTCTCTCACTGCCTCTCTCTCTCTCCCTTCCTGCCTCCTTATATCTCTCTCTCTGTCCCATCCTGTCTCAGTCTCTCTCTCTCTCTCTCTCGCTGTCCGTTCCTGCCTCTTTCTGCCTGCTCTATCTCTGCCTCTCTATCTCTCCGTCCCTATCTCTCCCTTTCTCTCTCTCTCTGTCCCATCCTGTCTCAGTCTCTCTCTCTCTCTCTGTCCCATCCTGTCTCAGTCTCTCGCTCTCTCTCTCTCACTGTCCATTCCTGCCTCTTTCTGCCTGCTCTATCTCTGCCCCTCTCTCTCTATCTCTCCATCCCCATCTCTCCCTGTCTCTCTCTCTCTCTGTCCCATCCTGTCTCAGTCTCTCGCTCTCTCTCTCTCGCTGTCCGTTCCTGCCTCTTTCTGCCTGCTCTATCTCTGCCCCTCTCTCTCTCTCTCCCTCCCTATCTGTCTCTCTCTCTCCCTCCATCCCTCCCTGTCTCTCTCTCTCTGTCCCATCCTATCTCAGTCTGTCTCTCTCTCTCTGTCTCAGTCTCACTATGTCTGTTTCTGCCTCTCTCTTCCTGCTCTCTCGCTGCCTCTCTCTCTCTCCCTTCCTGCCTCCTTATCTCTCTCTCTCTGTCCCATCCTGTCTCATTCTCTCTCTCTCTCTCTCTGTGCCTCTCTCCATCTCTCTCTCTGTCTCTCTCTCTCTCTTTCTCTCTCTCTCTGTCTATCTCTCTCTCTCTTTCTCTCTCTATCTGTCTCTCTCCCTCTCTGTCTGCCTCTCTCTCTCTCTCTCTCTATCTGTCTCTCCCTCTCTCTATCTCCCTCTGTCTGCCTCTCTCTCTCTCGCTCTCTCTCTATCTGTCTGTCTCTTTCACTGGGTACCAACAGAGGACAGAGAAACATTGATAGCCTGGATTGTGAACCACTGCAAACCATTAACATATGAACAACATGAGAGGGAATCTCTCTCTGTGCAGTGACTATCTGAACTAACTCATTCCTCTCTCTCTCTGTCTCTCTCTCTCTCAGAACCAATCCAGCCCGATCGATAATCCAGTCTTCTTCATTGTCCCTGATCACACTGAAGGTAAGAGAATTGTCTGTGTATCTAACCCCGTGTTGTACCTGTCCTGGGTGTGTTTGATGGGGACAGTGTAGAGGGAACTTTACTCTGTATCTAACCCCGTGCTGTACCTGTTCTGGGAGTGTTTGATCGGGACAGTGTAGAGGGAGCTTTACTCTGTATCTAACCCCGTGCTGTACCTGTCCTGGGAGTGTTTGATGGGGACGGTGTAGAGGGAGTTTTACTCTGTATCTAACCCCGTGCTGTACCTGTCCTGGGTGTGTTTGATGGGGACAGTGTAGAGGGAGATTTACTCTGTATCTAACCCCGTGCTGTACCTGTCCTGGGAGTGTTTGATGGGGACGGTGTAGAGGGAGCTTTACTCTGTATCTAACCCCGTACTGTACCTGTCCTGGGAGTGCTTGATGGGGTCAGTGTAGAGGGAGATTTACTCTGTATCTAACTCCGTGCTGTACCTGTCCTGGGAGTGTTTGATGGGGACGGTGTAGAGGGAGATTTACTCTGTATCTAACCCCATGCTGTACCTGTCCTGGGAGTGTTTGATGGGGACAGTGTAGAGGGAGATTTACTCTGTATCTAACCCCGTGCTGTACCTGTCCTGGGAGTGTTTGATGGGGACAGTGTAGAGGGAGCTTTACTCTGTATCTAACCCCATGCTGTACCTGTCCTGGGAGTGTTTGATGGGGACGGTGTAGAGGGAGCTTTACTCTGTATCTAACCCCGTGCTGTACCTGTCCTGGGAGTGTTTGATGGGGACAGTGTGGAGGGTTTACTGTGTATCTAACCCCGTGTTGTACCTGTCCTGGGAGTGTTTGATGGGGACAGTGTAGAGGGAGATTTACTCTGTATCTAACCCCGTGCTGTACCTGTCCTGGGAGTGTTTGAGTGGGACGGTGTAGAGGGAGATTTACTCTGTATCTAACCCCATGCTGTACGTGTCCTGGGAGTGTTTAATGGGGACGGTGTAGAGGGATCTTTACTCTGTATCTAACCCCATGCTGTACCTGTCCTGGGAGTGTTTAATGGGGACGGTGTAGAGGGATCTTTACTCTGTATCTAACCATGTGTTTGTGTCCCAGACTGCTGAGGGAGGCAAGGGAGGAGATCGCAGGGGCTCTGACCTGAATTTTTAATTCCTCTCTGGCCACGGGGGAGGTGCCAGAGGACTGGAGAACAGCTAATGCGGTTCCGCTATTTAAGAAGGGTTGTAGAGATAAGCCAGGGAACTACAGGCCAGTGAGTCTCACGTCAGTGGTAGGGAAACTATTGGAGAAAATTCTGAAGGAGAGAATCTATCTCCACTCGGAGAGGCAAACGTTTGATGAGGGATAGTCAGCATGGCTTTGTCAGAGGGAGGTCATGCCTAACAAATTGGATTGAATGTTTTGAGGAGGTGACCAGGTGTGTAGATGAGGGTAGTGTAGTTGATGTAGTTTATATGGATTTCAGCAAAGCCTTTGACAAGGTCCCACATGGGAGACTTATAAAGAGGGCAAATGCACTTGGGATACAGGGTAATTTGATAAGGTGGATTCAAAATTGGCTTAGTTGTAGGAGACAGAGGGTGATGACAGAAGGATGCTTTAGTGACTGGAAGTCAGTGTCCAGTGGGGTACCACAGGGATCTGTGCTGGGTCCCCTATTATTCGTCATTTATATAAACGACATAGATGACTATGTGGGGGGTAGGATTAGTAAGTTTGCGGGTGACACAAAGATTGGCCGGGTGGTTAACACTGAGGTCGAGTGTCTTGGGCTACAGGAAGATATAGACGGGATGGTCAAATGGGCAGATAAGTGGCAGATGGAATTTAACCCTGAAAAGCGTGAGGTGATACACTTTGGAAGGAGGAATTGGACAAGGAAGTATTCAATGAACAGCATGGCACTAGGAGGTTCTGAGGAACAAAGGGACCTTGGCGTGTGTGTCCATAGATCTCTGAAGGCGGAGGGGCATGTTCGTGGGGGTGGTGAAAAAGGCACAGGGGACACTTGCCTTTATCAATCGAGGCATAGATTACACACAAGTAGGGAGGTGATGTTGGAGTTGTATAGACCCTTGGTGAGGCCACAGCTGGAGTACTGGGTGCAGTTCTGGTCACCACATTATAGGAAGGATGTGATGGCACTGGAGGGGGTGCAGAGGAGATTCACCAGGACGTTGCCTGGGGGATGAAACATTTAAGTGATGGAGAGAGGCTTGGATAGACTTGGGTTGTTTGCGTTGGAGCAGAGAAGACTGAGGGGCGACCTGATCGAGATGTACAAGATTACGAGGGGCACGGACAGGGTGGATAGGGAGCAGCTGTTCCCCTTAGTTGAAGGGTCAGTCACGAGGGAGACATAAGTTCAAGGTGAGAGGGGCAGGAGGTTTAGGGGGGGGATGTGAGGAGAAACCTTTTTACCCAGAGGGTGGTGAGGGTGTGGAATGCGCTGCCTGGGAGTGAGGTGGAGGTGGGTTAGACTCACACCCTTTAAAAAGTACCTGGACAAGCGCTTGGAAACTCCTAACGTTCGAGGCTGTGGGGGCCAAGTGCTGGAGGGTGGGGTTAGGGAGGTAGGTCAGGGGTTTCTCACGGTGTCGGGCGCACAGACTCGATGGGCCGAAGGGCCTCTTCTGCACTCTGTGTGATTCTGTGATTCTGTACCTGTCCTGGGAGTGTTTGATGGGGACAGTGTAGAGGGAGCTTTACTCTGTATCTAACCCCGTGCTGTACCTGTCCTGGGAGTGTTTGATGGGGACAGTGTAGAGGGAGCTTTACTCTGTATCTAACCCCGTGATGTACCTGTCCTGGGAGTGTTTGATGGGGACAGTGTAGAGGGAGCTTTACTCTGTATCTAACCCCGTGCTGTACCTGTCCTGGGAATGTTTGATGGGGACAGTGTAGAGGGAGCTTTACTCTGTATCTAACCCCGTGATGTACCTGTCCTGGGAGTGTTTGATGGGGACAGTGTAGAGGGAGCTTTACTCTATGGGGACAGTGTAGAGGGGAGCTTTACTCTGTATCTAACCCCGTGCTGTACCTGTCCTGGAGGTGTTTGAAGGGGACGGTGTAGAGGGAGATTTACTCTGTATCTAATCCTGTGATGTACCTGTCCTGGGAGTGTTTGATGGGGACAGTGTAGAGGGAGATTTACTCTGTATCTAACCCCGTGCTGTACCTGTCCTGGGAGTGTTTGAAGGGGACGGTGTAGAGGGAGCTTTACTCTGTATCTAACCCCGTGCTGTACCTGTCCTGGGAGTGTTTGATGGGGACGGTGTTAGAGGGAGATTTACTCTGTATCTAACCCCATGCTGTACCTGTCCTGGGAGTGTTTGATGGGGACGGTGTAGAGGGAGATTTACTCTGTATCTAACACCCGTGCTGTACCTGTCCTGGGAGTGTTTGATGGGGACAGTGTATGAGGGAGATTTACTCTGTATCTAACCCCGTGCTGTACCTGTCCTGGTAGTCTTTGATGGGGACGGTGTAGAGGGAGATTTACTCTGTATCTAACCCTGTGCTGTACCTGTCCTGGGAGTGTTTGATGGGGACAGTGTAGAGGGAGATTTACTCTGTATCTAACCCTGTGCTGTACCTGTCCTGGGGAGTGTTTGATGGGGACAGTGTAGAGGGAGCTTTACTCTGTATCTAACCCCGTGCTGTACCTGTCCTGGGGAGTGTTTGATGGGGACAGTGTAGA